>QQSR01000212.1:0-33987 GCA_003664465.1 Trichophyton mentagrophytes
CGTTGTTGAGACGACGCGGTCTAATTTTAATTATTAGTGTGTGACCGTTCCCGTTTCCCCTTTGTTTTGTTGTTGGGGTGGGTGGTGGGGGTGAGTAACTTTGTATTTATTTACAACACCCGACTTCTAAAAGGAGGTTTTTTTTTTTTTTTTTTTGTGTGTGGGGGTTTTTTTTTTTTTTTTTTTTTTTTTTTTTTTTTTTTTTTTTTTTTTTTTTTTTTTTTTTTTTTTTTTTTGATAGGCACTCGGAGTGGAGGCCAAACCGTGTTCTAAAGTTGACTTCTAGCTCTTGGTTGCTCAATAGGGTAGAGTATCGCAATAGAGTAGGCAGTTAATGTATCTAGCATTCGTCCATAAAGCCGAAGCAACACCTTCCAGCAGTCACAGTATTCCAGGTCGTTCATTTAAATTGATATTTGGAGTTTGGTTAGTTGTCGCATTGATGACGTAATTTGGCATTGAAAAAATCGGCTGCGGCTCAACAAGCGACTTCTTGACATCCTTCGTTGTAAAAGGTGTTGGGGCGAAGATTTAAAGATATCAGACAGGGCGGGTGCCGTTTTCCCACAGCCATGGATCGGCCTGAGGCTATTGCTATGGACGTGGATGGCGATGGTTCAGATTACGAATATGAGTATGATCCGTTTGAAACAGAGGTACGTGAGGTCGCGGCTTACAATACACTGGGTGCTAACCAGAGTTACCCTATAGACAGCTTATATCAACCTCGAGCTATCCTCAGTTAACGGGCCTATACGGCCCCCGAGAAAGCGATCATCTACTTCGACTCCAATCCACTCTCCAATTGACCCTTCCATGACACCTTCGCTTGACGGTGATGGAAGGCAAGATCACAACGACCAAGAGCAAGAGTCGCAAAGCCGAATCCAGATAATGGACCTTCACTCCCCTAATCCGATAGTTTCATATGGTAACCAGATGTTCAGCTGTTCCTGGGCCGACATGATTGGGACGGAGTTGATGTTCACTCGCTCATCCGAGAGAGAGCCAAGCTCAACTCCTCCGCTCTGGAGAAATGAAGAGGACGGCAGCGAGCTCCTGTGCGCCAACCGAGTGAGGATCGTGGGTCAAAAGGCCAATCTAATATCCAGCTCAGGCGGTCAGAGCCAAAGCGTGTTTGGAGAGGATCTGGGCGATGCATCCAAGATTGCAATGAGTAACCAGGCACGATTCCTAGCGCGGCTGGCGAAGGCGAAACATTCCAGGGGCGAAACCGATGCTGTCAGGACTGTGTTTCCGTTAAAAAAGAGCCAGATTCAGGAAGAGAAAATTGCAGGGTGGAATAGGGTTGAAGCGGCTGTCGCGGAGGCTGAGAGGTTGAATAAGTTGGCCCTGGAGGGTGATGGGGATGCAATGCGTGCATTGGAGCAGATGTATGCCGAGCGGAGCGGCAGCGGCCAGGTTTCCAACCAGGATAGTCGTGGGTCTGGGGTGCAGACGGGATCTACAACGCCTACGGTTAGCGAACCTGCAGGCTCCTGAGGAGGCCTCGTTGGGTTGAGAGAAATATTCCCCGGACAGTCTCATGACCGCTCGACTACGTTAGGCATTGATTTCTGCAGCCAACTACGAGTCCATTTTGGAACTTGAGAAAAGACGGTTATATGAGGATGATTGATACAGAAAGAAAAAAAAAATCTTTCGTCGGTATCCCAGACACAACGTACCCAATCATGAGGACATTACGTTCCGGCAAACAGACGAGGGAGAAAAGAAGCAAGCAGACCGCTGTTGAGTGGCTGAGTATTGGGTTGAAGAAGCAAAATCAACATAGGAAACAAAAATCTCGCTGAGAAAATAGTATGGGAAAACACCTGAAGAAACCAGCTCGTTGGGCAGGGATATCAAGAAGAGAAGAAAAAGAGAAAAGGAGAAAAGAAGCTGGAAGCCATCTATGAAAACAACTCCGTTCTATCCCGACCCGAATGCAAATTAAGATTATAATTGCGAAAAAGAAAAGGACGAAAAGCAGCTGAAGATATTGGACGTTGGCTCGTTGACCGTGTATCCGAGCTGGGACATCAGGACAGGAGTATTGTTTTGTCCGGGTTATGTGGCCGGATGGAGTCTACCTCCAGCTAGTCGAGCCGGAGGGAAAGCCGACTGGCGATGGAGGAGGTGGAGGTGGATGCTCGAAGTCATTGTTGCCAGCAGAGATGTACTTTGGCTGGCTGGAGGACGATTGCATAGCTCGCTGGATGTCGAGGCTGAGTGTTGAGACCGAGAGCTGCTTTGGGGATGAGCTAGTTGAGTCGGCACCAGTGCTCGAGAAAGGATGCATGGTATGAGGCAGCGAGGAATGAGGAGACTGGGTCATGGTTGAAGCCATTGCAGATGTGTATTTTTCTTTTGGTGGTGGTGGTGGTCGTCGTGGTATTGGCCGAAGATATTTGGTAGATGGAAGGGATCCTGCCCGTTGATATTGGTTGATGGAAATGACACGTCTTGCAAATGAAGGTTCTTGACGATCAACGAGCTGACGAATATATTGATTGATAGATTGGGCTGATACTGCCTGGTATTGCTTGTTTTAATAGCGGACTGGCTAAGTGAGGCTATAATAACACTGCCGTTTGAGTCCTGGTTCAACGTCAGAAAATGCGGAGAAGGAAAAGTCTGGGGAAAAGAAAGAGAAGAAGAAAAGAAGAAATTCCCAGGGAAGCGGAAGAGACAAAGCTTTTAAATACCGAAGCTGAAAGAAAGACAGAATAAAGCCAGGGGGGAGAAAATAGAGCTGCAAGGTAATAATTGCAACAATCAAAAAAAGGGGGGACGGAAGAGACAGACGAGCCAACAATCAAGGTCCGTCGCAAGAAGCGCTTCTCTCGTTTCCTCGCAGGAGTAACCTTGGTAAGGCATCCATCAAGTAAATGAAAAAAAAAATAATAATAATAAAAAAAAAAAAAAACAAGAGAGCGAAAGAGAAGAAAGAGAGAGAGAAAAAAAAAAAAGGAAAAAGATGAAACACGGCAGGCTGCTCCGTCCATGGACTTTTCTAGACTTGGTGAACTAGCGAGTCAACAAGGTATGGAGTTTGCCATCCAAGTAGAAGTAGCTCGCCATGGTTTGCTAGCTCTCAGATGTGCTTGACTCGACCAGGGCAGCAGACAAGCAGACAAGGTCCCCAAGGGCGCTGGGAAGTCCAAAAGTAATAAGAGTGAATAATAAAAACTACGATTCAAGCGGAGGATGTGACCAAGTCCGGCTGGTCCGCCCAGCACGCCTTTCCCATGACTGGCTGAGGGTTGACGATACGAGGGATTTTAAATTATCTTGCGCCTGCGAGGTCTGCTGGAGAGTGTATGGATTGAGTGGATGGATGCAGAGCGTAGCAGTGCCAGTGCAGTTGTCAATATGGAAGATGGTTGGAAAGGCTGGATTGGTTTGCGCAGTATCCGGTTGGCTACCAAGTCCAGCTCCCGTCAGCCCGTCAGCCTGTCAGCCTGTCGACCGGTCCGAACGTGGTGTCAGGGATGGAGAGGGGGGGCGAAGGAGAAGGGAGAAAAGGACAAGACATGGAACAAGACAGGGCTAGAAAAGACGAGCGATGGGGGGAAGAAAAGAAAAGAAGTCGATAGATGGACGGCTGTGCCAACCGGTTGCTGGGGTTTTCCCCAGTTTTCACCCTTTTGTTATGAGGAGGCGCTTGGTTCCATCATCAGGGGTGAAAAGGAGATGGGGGTTTTCGACGGGGGAAAGGGAGAAAGGAAAAGGAGTGGATAGTGCACGAAGGCAGTCTTCCTGTCCGTTTGTCTGTTTGTCTGTTTGTCTGTTTGTCTGTTCGCCTGTCTTCTGTCTTCATGTTCGATATATGAAGATGGAAGCAGGAACGCTGCCACGGGCTGTCACAGAGCAGCAATTGCGTGATGGAGGGGGAGGATGGGCAGGATACGCCCTGTGTAGTCAATCGTGCATGTACCCGTACATGGAAGAAGTCAGAAAAAAGACCGACTGGTGATGCGGGCTGCATATGCGTATGTACGCCTAACTTCCGCGGCCAGGCTCAAAGCTGGGCGATCAAGGTCCGATTTGACGGCAAATTAGGTGGAAAAAAAAAAAAAAAATCTTGTTGAGAAGAATGGGCGCTGCCGCTCTCTCCAATTCTAAACATTATTGATTCTGTTGTCTCTGTGGAAAAGTCTGTGGAAAAGGAAGAGAGAAGCCCAAAGCACTCTCTTTGAATCCGTACTATTAAGCGTCGAACAGCCCTGGATTTTCAATAGTCGAAATAGATGAGCTACCCGGAGTGATCTACTTGCGGAGTTGATGAATAAAGGACTTGACTGCTCTGGGGTGCATCCATCCAGGAGGAATAATAATAATAATAATAATGAAGAAAGGAAAGGCGTTGACGGTGTGACAGGAGGCGACAGCAAAAATAATGTTGGGAGCTCTTAATTATATGCCCGTCCCGTCTAGACAAACGGCCAACTGTTCAACGGCCAACCAACAGGAAAAAAAGGGGGGAAGGGGAGAGAGAGGAACAAACGAGACAAGGCCTGGAACAGGTCGTCATCCGTAAGCTGGCCGTCTCGTTGTCTCTGATCTGTAAGTCAATTGTCTGTCTGGATCGCCCGAGAGAGGCCTGCCTGTCGGGCGGTCTTTGTTGAGGATGGTTCAGGCTATACACTTTTCGAACGGTGTGCCCCTGGTGAAACAGATCAGCAGACTGACAGCCAGGCGAGTTCCCGGCTGACGAAGAAGACGACGACGGCCAAACCAAACCAGCACGCCGCTGTCGAAGCGAGGAGGTCTAGAGTCGCCTCTTGCGGTCAGCTGCGAAGGATCCTACTCCGTGCTTGTTCGTGGCTCACCGTCTCCGCAGCTATTAGCAGTTAGCAAGTAGAATTAGCAGTAGAAGTAGCAGTAGAAGTACGGAGTAGAAGTACGGAGTAGCAGGAGTAGGTCTGGTCGGCCGGAGAATTACCACGACAAGGCGAGTTTGGGAGCAACGCAGCGTCTTCACCTCCGCCGACTCGCAGTCCCTCCCGCTGCCGCCGACTCGCCGTCGCTGTCGCTGTCGCTGCTGCAAGTCGCTTTTTGATGCCGCGACGTCGCAAAAAGCAAAAAAGCGCAAAGTCTAGATGCTTAGCTAAGCCAGGAAAAGTCACGGGGCGCTGATTTTTTCACGACACATGACTGCTTAGTCACCATGGCTTAGGTCAGGTGCTCTCCGCTTTTCCCGACGCTTTCCGTCTTTCCGCCGCCGGCGCTTCGCTGTTGCCTCCGCTAGCCGCCCCACGCGAAACTGCTTATTAAGGCGAGCTCTACCGCCAGTCGCTCCTGCCCTTTTCTTCCCTTCCTGCCCCTCCTTCCTCCTCCTCCTCCTCCCTCCCTTCCCGGCTGCCGACTCTTATCTCGACGTCAAGCATCGCATCGCGACTTCGCCTTGTTCATCTTCCACTGCCTGCAGCTGTCCCATGGCTGCGTGCTCTACACAGTCTCTCCTCTCGCTGCTCCTATAGCTGCAATTCGCTTCCCATAGACTCCTCCCTTTTGACGATATCGATATAGAACCCAAAGACCGTTTTGTTTTTACGAAGCTCCTACCGCAACCATGTCGGACTCCCCTCAGAACGGCGGGCTGCCCTCTCACCCCAAGCTGGCCGCTGATTCGGGCACTGGCACGCCAACGGGCTTCCAGCGTCCCCTCAACAAGCAGCTGGAGAGCGTGGTGCGCACTCCAGGCCGCCAGCCGTCCCCCCAGCCCACCCATCTCGGTATCCCGGGAGGCACTCACCGTGTCCTGGCCGAGCAGGGCCCCGGCTATGTAGCAGCCAAGTTCGAAGGCAAGGAGGCACAGATGGTTGCCGGTACGTGATGGCCGCATGATTCAGTACAATTGCAATTTCACAAGACTGACGATGTGTATAGTGTCCGAGCAATTGGAGAACAATGGCTTCATTCCATACGAATTCGTCGCCTCCGAGACAAATTGGTTCTACAACCTGCTCGGAATCGACGACATGTACTTCCAGACCGAGACCGTCGAAGTCATTGCCAGCCACATCCTCTCTCTCTATGCTGCCAAAGTGGCTGCCTACGCCCGTGACGACAAGCGGCTAGAGATCAGACTCGACAAGGAGGCCGAGGACCACGCCGTCTACATCGACACCAGCAGGCCCGGCGTTACCACCACCGACGGCCCCCGCTACGAGCAGCGTATCGACGAAAAGTACATCAACGGAGCCACGGCTACCGACAGCTTCCGTGTCGAGACCTTCCGCTCTTCCAGCCCACTGCCAGACAACAGCGAGCAGCAGCTGCGTTGCTACTTTGTCTACAAGTGCCAATTCGCCAACCCCAACCCCGACCCTGAGGAGACCAACATTGAGATCGTCGGTGACAAGCTCTTCCTGCAGAAGGCTACCGAAAACACCAAGGCGATCTACCAGGAGCTCCTCATCAATGCCGTTGCTCGCTCCGGCCCCGTCATCAAGATGTTCGAGATCGAAGGCAGCCGCGAGAAGAGACTCGTCATTGCTTACCGCCAGGGCTCTGCCATGGGCTTCTTCTCTGCCCTCTCGGATCTGTACCACTACTACCGCCTCACCAGCTCCCGCAAATACCTCGAGAACTTCTCCAACGGCATTACCATCGTCTCTCTCTATCTCCGCCCCACTCCTGGCTACGAGAACTCCAGCAGACACCCCCCAATTGAGGCTGCCGTCCACCAGATCCTCAAGGAAATCTCCCTCCTCTACTGTATCCCCCAGAACAAGTTCCAGGGCCACTTCATCAGCGGCCGTCTGAGCTTGCAGGAGACCATCTATGCTCACTGCGTCTGGGTCTTCGTCCAGCAGTTCCTCAACCGTCTTGGCTCCGAGTACACTTCGCTTGCCGCCATTTTGGACTCGAACAACAGTGCTCACGCCGAGCTGCTTTCCAAGCTCAAGAAACGTCTCCGTTCCGAGACCTTCACCTCCGACTACATCCTCGAGATCATCCAGAAGTACCCCGATCTCATTCACAGACTCTACCTCAACTTCGCCAACACTCACTACGTCCAGACCAGAGGCGAGGCTCAGGATGACTTCCTCCCAACCCTCAGTTACCTCCGTCTGCAGGTCGACGAGGTTCTCAACGCCGAACAGCTCAAGGACCTCGTCTCCAAGACCGTCGTCAGCGAGAACGACAGAATGGTCATGCAGTCCTTCCTCACCTTCAACGCCGCCGTTCTCAAGACCAACTTCTACACCCCCACCAAGGTCGCTCTCAGCTTCCGTCTCAGCGCGGACTTCCTCCCCAAGCACGAATACCCAGACCCTCTGTACGGCATGTTCATCATCATTAGCTCCGAGTTCCGTGGCTTCCACCTCAGATTCCGAGATATCGCCCGTGGTGGTATCCGTATCGTCAAGTCCCGCGACAAGGAGGCCTATGCCATCAACGCCCGCTCTTTGTTCGACGAGAACTACAACCTCGCCAACACTCAGCAGCGCAAGAACAAGGATATCCCAGAGGGCGGTGCCAAGGGTGTCCTGCTTCTAGACGTCAACCACCAGGACAAGGTCGCCGTCGCTTTCCACAAGTACATCGACAGTATCCTTGATCTCCTCCTTCCCCCAGCCAGCCCTGGAATCAAGGACCCCATCGTCGACCTCCACGGTCAGGACGAGATCCTCTTCATGGGCCCTGACGAGAACTCTGCTCCGCTTGTCAACTGGGCCACCGAGCACGCTCGCAAGCGTGGCGCTCCATGGTGGAAGTCCTTCTTCACCGGAAAGAGCCCGAAGCTCGGTGGTATCCCCCACGACCGTTTCGCTATGACCACCTTGTCTGTGCGTGAAAACGTTGAGGGTATCTATCGCAAGATGGGCATTGACCAGACCAAGGTCCGTATGTTCCAGACTGGTGGCCCTGACGGAGATCTTGGCTCCAACGGTATCTTGCTTGGAAAGGAGCAATACGTTGCCATTGTCGATGGATCTGGTGTCCTCGCTGATCCCAACGGCCTCGACCGTGAGGAGCTCACTCGTCTTGCTCGCAGCAGGAAGATGATCTGCGAGTACGATGCGTCTAAGCTGTCCAAGGACGGATACCGTGTTCTTTGCGATGACAGCAACGTCACTCTCCCATCCGGCGAGGTCGTTAACAACGGTACTGCATTCCGCAACACCTACCACCTTCGCCCAGGTAATTACGACATCTTCGTTCCCTGCGGTGGTCGTCCGGAGTCCATCAACCTCAACAACGTTTCCAGCCTCATTGTCGATGGCAAGTCCGTTGTTCCATTCATCGTTGAGGGCGCCAACCTTTTCGTCACCCAGGACTCCAAGATCCGCCTCGAGAAGGCTGGATGTGTCATCTACAAGGACGCTTCCTCCAACAAGGGTGGTGTCACCTCCTCCTCCCTTGAAGTCCTCGCCTCTCTCTCCTTCGATGACGCTGGCTTCACCGAACACATGTGTGTCGCCAAGGACGGAACTCCACCACCATTCTACGACGCCTACGTCCGCGAGGTTCAGGAGACCATTAAGCGCAACGCTCGCTTGGAGTTCGAAGCTATCTGGAGGGAGAATGAGCGCACCGGCGTTCCCCGCAGTGTGCTCAGTGACACTCTCAGTGTAGCCATCACCCAGCTTGATGAGGAATTGCAGAAGTCTGAGCTCTGGGATAACATTCCTCTCCGCAAGGCTACCCTCAAGGATGCTCTTCCCAAGCTTCTCATTGAGAAGATTGGTTTGGAGACTCTTTTGGAGCGTGTAAGTAGCTTCTTCTGGCGACTTTTACTTCCACTTGAATGTTGCTAATCATCTCTTGCATAGATTCCCGACAACTACCTCCGATCCATCTTCGGCAGCTACCTTGCTAGCCGCTTCGTGTATGAATACGGCCCCAACCCCAGCCAGTTTGCCTTCTTCGACTTGTAAGTTTCAACCCCAAACCTGCAACATAAGCGCATGCATTTAGACCAAATGCTAATCCCCTCTATAGCATGGGCAAGCGTATGCCAAAGGAGGAGATCTAGACTGTCTCCCTCCCAACACGGCACGGCAGAAGGGCGCGGTCCGACCCCTCCGCTTCCTTTTTGGATAAATGTACCAAGACCATATAAAAAAAGAACCTTGATGTGTTTTTCTTCCATTTTTCTCTTCCCTTAACGATCCCCCCGTCCCGCCCTGCCACTCCTTTTCACGACCGAATCGAAAACTAGAATCAATCCCCGAAAACATAAAAAGCAACCAATCAAGAAAGCAAAGCAGAAAAAGATTAAGCCTTTGGTTTTTCATTTTTCTTTCAACACAAAAGAAATGTACATGTTGACATTTGTTTGAATTTACCTTTTTTGCCTATTCCCTGGATTCGACAGTATACGCGACACCTACTCCGTATGCTCACCCACATGCGCCAAACGAACCAGGACCAAAAACAAAAAAAAAAAAAAAATACTAGACGATAGAACAGCGCTACGTACGATACTTAGAGATATATGAATAAAAAGCTCTACGAGCTAAATTTTTGCCCCTCTGCTTCCCACGGAGATCAAGAGGGGAACCATCTGCAGAAATTTTCTTGCTGCTAAACTTCCCGTCCCGAAACAACTAACTATAAATAGCAATTCGGCAATTGACTAATCTGACGTCATCATAGGAAAAACTCAGTATTTGCCCCTTTTCCGAAACCCAACCTTAATAATCCAGAAATAGCACTCCCTTGTCGACGAGAAGACCAAGGTATTATACATACCAACAGGTTATATTATAGTTTGTTCCGTGCTACTCCGTACATGATATATAAAAGCGAAGTAACTAACGAACTGGGCCCATGATAGTCCTGAACTCTGCAGGATAATGTCATGCTTTGCGGTAAGCCATACTCTTCCCTTCTGCCCGCAAACTGGAGTCATGGGTTAGGCAGATACGAGAATAACTTTCGGTTGAGATAAATGGCTCATTGCTCAGGGTATATGTGAAACGGGGCTGTGGTGGGTTTAATATCATTTGGTCCTGTTGAGATGATTCGCCTGTGTTTTTCCTGGAAAGAGCTGGTGGAGATACGAGGTTTGAAGGGCCAACGATTTACCGCCAGAGCATCGCTCACTACTCCATACGGAGTATGAAATTGCGAAATTGACATGGAAACCCTTTCCACAGTCTTACCTTGAGTCCTGGATATACTGAACCAGCTTCATGCACTTTCCGATTCTATATTATACCCAAATACTGATGGTCTCACAAGGATTTGACTACTCATTTACGGAGTAAAACATACGGTGTCCAATCAGTGTGGGCTTACGTGCGCACACGTATATATCACGGGAGCAATCTAGGATACCCAAGAAAAATACTTGCTAAGAATTCTATATCATATAATCCTTTCTATATATCTTTAGTGGAAATTTTGTGATCAACCACTTTGGACACGATTATTTCATCTCAGTAGCCGTCTCAGCTCGCTGTTGTGGCTTCATTTCGTCTCTTGTCTTTACCTGCTGCGCCGTTGGCTCTTGGTCCGGCTTGTTCCATAAGCCCCCCTTCATTGCATCTGGAACCTCAATGACCAAGCTTAGCACCAGAGCTACTGCGCACAGTATGATGCATGAGTAGTACACACTCTGATAGCCGACCAGGCTGAGAACTCCTGCCTTGCCGTCACCGTACTTTCTGTTAACTCCATCGGCAACGGATGTGAGCACCGCGAGACCTAGTACACTTCCTCCGACTTGGAGAGCAACATTGAATACACCCGCTACCACACCCTGGTCACTCTTGCTTGCGCTGGATATTACAACAAAATTTGCAGTAATGTACACCACACCCAGACCGGCAATGTATAATATCATACCAGGGAAAGTGAAGCGCCAGTATGATGTTTGACGAGTTATAAAGCTGAACAGTGCGACTCCGGGAATACAAAGCGCCCAGCCAATGATGAACATGGCTCGGGCACCGAGCCAGGGGACAAAACGGCCTGCAATTGTGTTAGTCACCAAAGCAGATATGCCAACCGGCAGGAAGAGGAGAGATGTGTGTAGGGGTGACGATCCGTAGGATTGGATCTGGAGAGTCAGAAAGTAAGAGCATGCCTGACGGACGGCATATGTTGCCACGGCTAGGATGAGTGTGAGTGTGAAACTCGGACGAAAAAGGCGAGGGTTGATCAAAGCCTGGGATGCTCGAGATTCGTGCAACGCAAACAGGAGAAGCAACAGGCTTGAAATCGCCAAGGTGGAGATGATAGACGGTGAGCCCCAGCCCGCGGTATTGGCTGAGGTAAGTGCATAAGTCAAGAGAAGCAGGCTCGGGACTCCCAGACAGATACCAAGCACGTCAAAGCGGATCATATGTGCCTTGATGGACCGTAACAACTTCTTCTCTTCTCGTTCTTCATTTGTGTTCCCATGAGCAGCGGGTGAACGAGCCATCTTAGCTCGAGGAAGGAAGACATGGGCCGATGGCACAACAATAGCAGAGAGAATAAGAGAAATCCAGAAAATCCAGCGCCAGTTGAGAAGGGCCGTCAGCACACCGCCCAGGATAAGGCCAACGATGAATCCCACGCTGCCAGCTGCAGCCCAGAATCCGAGAGCTTTTGCCCGCTCTGCGGGTGAGGGAAAGTATATGGCGACATGAGCTTGGGCAGAGGGGATGGTGAACCCAGCGCCGATTCCCTGGAAAGCGCGGGCGATGACCAGGGCCGTGAAAGTGGGTGCGAGGGCGGAAACAAGCGTAAAGAGCGAGAAGAAGTAAGAGCCAAAGAGGAGGACACGACGGTGGCCAAAGATATCACCACCCCGCCCTCCAAGGATGAGGAAACTCCCAAACTAGGACTTGTCAGCTTTCGTATTTTTATGTATTATTAATTGGAGTGAGATATGAGAAAGGCGTACCGTCAGCGCATAAGCTGATATGACCCACTGTAACTTCGCCTGGTCGGTGTGTAGCTGCTCGCCAATGGTAGGTAAGGCAATTGTCACAGCTGACAGATTTGAGACTAGAGATTCGATGAACCCTGGTGAGTCAAGGGAGCCGGAGAATTCGTATTATTATCTTCGAACTCACGATCAAGGAACATCGCAGAGCAAACCACAAGTAGGACTAGGTTTGGTCGGGCTTCCTCAGCTCCGCTGGGGATGGCAGCCAGCCTCTTCAGAAGCTTTATATGACCGCCCATTGTAATGGCGGGACGAAATTCAAATCCAGGGAACAAGCTTTGCACGGGTAGTTACTCGGCAGGGAAATATTGCGAGCATGAATAGAGCGTTCGTCGAAAAATATTCCTTTTATGGGTATAAGTGTCGCAGATGGGCTCAAGAAAGCCCAGCCCTTAAAGTGAGTCAACTGCTAAAATGGCGCCGATCAACTCTCCGCTCTACCAAAATGGGAGCCCGACAAAGAGTGGCGATATTCCAGCTAATACACATTTATCGATGATATTATATCTTCGGAAACACAAATTATGTTATTTCCTTCCTTGATTTCTTGTATGCTTTTTTAGCATCTCTCGCTTTTCAAGCGAATTATCTCAGGCCCATATTATGGTGCCTTGGGAAAAAGTATTCTCCGCCCATGAGCCAGATTCCGAACGATGATAAATGCGAATTGCCATAGTTCCATGGATATGCCGATGAGCATTTACCGAGATAACGAGGACACAGTTCAAGTGATGATGCAGCTTACTGCTATATGGATGTGTGAGAGCGGATGGAGAAGATTTTTAAAGTTTCCGCCGCAGAGGGTCTTAGCGGGCTTATTTCAGGCGACAAGCCATATGATTGGTCCGGCGGGAGAACGGGCGGGAGCCAAGCCGGGCGGGAAGAAGCTTGAGAAAACCGAGCTCTCCTGATAGATGATAGAAGAGAGTCCGAGAGTTGGCGGATGGAAGGAAGAGAGGCCAGTCGGCGATAAAAGCTTACTATGCGATTACAGGGGGCTCGATAGAAAATTTGAGAAAACATCCCAAAGCAAGCGAGCGTCGTGTTGAGCGGAGACTGGGGAATGATGTTTTCCATAGCTGATAAAGATACCATCGTCCACCTTGAATAGCACCATATCATAGTGATAATCTACACACAACGCTGAACTTGTCTGTACATCTACGGCTGAATCGGAGTTTAGAAACAGTTTATTGCCCAGAGTCTAGTATCACGGTGAAGTTATCTACGCAATATCATCACCAGATAAGGTGCCACACAGTTATATTAAGTTCTATAATACCATGAATATTGAGTACGGTACGGCGATTGTACTGGTTGACTGGAGTTCATGGGGTAACTTAGAATATTAAAAATAACTTGGTTCGCTGCGCTCCCATCTTCAGGTGTTTTGTAACGGCTGCTGAAAGGGTCAGGCGGGTAGCCGGGTTGTTTTAAATAAATATTTCCCTAGATAACTAACGAGTGGGCGGTTAGATGTAGAGATCATCAAATGATTCCATCTGCTAGAGACGGCATGTGTCTTCTGATGATGCCATGAAATTTTGCAGCCCACACGTTTGGTTCTTGAAAAAATATAGAACCTAATAAATATCCTTGATCTGTAATATCAATCTATGGGGTATATTGTAATAACCCATTTATACAAGAAAAAAGGTGACCTGGTACAAGTTGTTGTTGAACCCATAATGACGGACGATTCGGTCTCTTCTCAAGGAGGATGGTTGATAGATACGCAATCTGCCTGTACGTCTGATATGGATTAATTCCAGATGCATAGCTAATTCGACGGCTTTTCTAATACTTTTCGGCATAACGGGCCGGTTTTCCGGCATAAACTCCATGGAGGATATGTGGGATTTAATTGACAGATTACTACCAATGATGGGTCGGGAGCGAAGGATGCGGAGCTGAAAGCACTCGACGAATTTCGTGCGAGTTGCCTGGCCCGTAAATAGGGAGGAGAACAACTTGGAGCGTGTGGTACATACTGGACATGATTGTTGTCCAAAAGTTTTGAACCATGCGCTTATCTTTCGGTGGCTAACCTAAACGTCCGGAGTATACTTTTGATAGTTGAATGGTAGGCGCTGGAAGATACCCCCTTTGGGTTCACCCCGTCAGCAGGATTCAACTTGCGAACGTTTATGGGAACTGGACATGATGCAGCCAAGTTCTTAACCCTGAAGCTGAAGGATAGCCGGGCCGGTTTGAGCCCAGTTACGTTACAGGATTGTGTTGGATCCTATCGCTTGCATAATCACGTCGGCCAAACGCGACTCAATAACCCCAGACTCAACGTCGATACCGATGTAATTTAAGCGTGTCTCCTGCAGTTATGCAAGGAGGTATCAATAGTTTTCCTACCGTTAATCTTCAATAGCACTGGTAGGGAATATTCCCAGGCATTGGCTACCCATCAGCTGCATGATGGCTGATTTCTGCAAATGGCGTTGTGCTCAAGCAATAACTAGGCTTGGCCGAAACTGCATGTGATTGCATATGTTCCTTCATCCTTCATCAGGGGCATGTCATTGACATAAACTGATGGTTGAAACTGGCTTCACAGTACTCCTTACCGAGCCTCCTCTGCAAGGCTGGGGTGGGACGGGAGGTGTCATTCTCAATGCTGTTGTCTCCCCGTATCTCATTCGTAGCGTTGGAATGCGTCGCTAGCTACGGGGCCGCTTTTGGTCATGCCCTAAATACAACAGGCCTGGGCGGGAGGTAAGCGCGGCTGAAATAGCCTACAGATGTTGTGAGATGTTCAAATCTCGATGGCCAGTATCCGTGTTGATAGATAACCATCTGGTATGCTATATACAGCCAAGCGTTAAATAGGAAACCTATTAGGGCAGCCTGCTTGGCGGCGCGTTGGCAAATTTGGCAACTTGGGGAATATCACTAATGGGATATCGTCTAATATTGGTTTCATTTGCGGTGAATAAGCGCATTGGGCCTCTAGTGGGCTCGACTAAAGAACCAAGTGAGGCGATTGCAGAGCCATATGAAGCCAGTTGTATACTCAGTATACAACACTCCAAATGCTCCATATATCGCTAGTCCAGAGACAATGCAACTGTCTAGGCTGATACTTCAAGTCATTAAGACGAGCATTTGCTCTTTTGGAGCATAGAAGGGCGCGAGCTGACAGCAGTAAGTGATCTTGCGAAGGAAGCTTAAGGTAGAGCTCGTACTTCAGGCAGCTACATATTTAAACGCTCTGCCGATGTTTGCCTCTTCATGGGCAATGCTGCTGCTGGCTGCTGTCAAAGGTAGCATCGAATCCCCCTCCCCTTTACTGGTTGCCGTAATATATACCATGGGCACGAGTTTCTCCCACCGGGTCGCAGGGTTGCAATTGTCGTAGTTAATAGTGAGCTGGGTTTAGGACCGATCATATCTCCAGCGTACAACATCGTACAAGAAGACGGCTGGTGGTATCATTTCAAATCTTCACATAGAACCTCTTGGCTCTATAGCTATTGTAGGTACCTGCAAGGTAATAGAGCCTACGGAGTACTCAATGTCACCATCAGGTTGTCTGCAGGTGATTTGTTTGTCGATCATTATTGATATCTGTTCGAAGCCCCCTTACTATTAGTTATATCGCCCATAATTAACTAGTTATAGGAACGGGACAGGGCGAAGTCGCAGTTTACGCACTTTCCCGGCCATCCTTGTCATCAACTTGACATGATATAGCCCTCACGTTTACTTTTATGTAACTGGGCTTCGGTGGTCGCAATTTGCATTTCAATTGTTTCCCCCTTGTCCATATCTCTCACTGGAAGCTGGAATATGACACTGCGCCTCCACATGGCACCCTCGGGGTTAACGTGGGGAAAAGTGCGGGATTTCCCAAGAACCAGGAGTCTTTCTTGCGGAACCAAGACGAAATGACTTGGGTAAATCCATGTCGTTTACCCTGGGAAACCTTCTTGTCAATGAGTAGGCTGCTGGATTTATCTGAGAAGACATCGCCGCAATGTCCCGCCATATATAGTAGATCCTAAACTGGATGGATCTTCATTAATGCCATGTGTATTGAATATATATTCAAATATATATTTCAGTATTCTGCGAGGCCATGACAAAGCACGTTGCCCTATGCAGTCGCCGTGTGCCACGTATTGGTACGAGATGCAATTACCGGGCCGGCTGTCCGAGTGCCTGTATCATTCCCCAGCCATGATAACACCCGAGCTTTGACAAAGAACACCTTCAGGGCGAGATTCGTCTATAGATAGTATAAGAACTGCCTTCAGAAAAGTGGCTACATTCACTGAAGTCTCAAGTATCACGTATGGAGCAAGCCCGTATTTGCGATCCGCAGGCTGCAAGCAAATTTCTGCCTGGACATGGCAACGTGGTTGTAATAATAGCATCACGGAGCCGTGTTTAGTGTTAATGCTGATGGCTAGCCAGGGGTTCCATTCGCTTCAGCTCCACCCACCAATCTCTCTGCATGATGTAGTAATGAATATTATGGAGCATGAGAAACTCCGTAACATTGGCGTTTTAGTGTCCCGTCTCCTGGGGATTCAATTCTGTTGAAGGGATGGCTTGGGGACGAAGGGCCACAGCTAACACGACCCCGAGACCCAGTGTCAATTTGCTCAATACCACAATACCTTCGGCTGGCTCTTTCGGATGGGATTCTCGCTGGTTATCACTGAGTTATGCTTGTTTGCTGGCGTTGATTTTTAACCTGCTTAAGGTTCGGGAGCAGGAATCAGCGGGCCAGGGGGGACTCTTATCCGCTTCCTCGTGGCGCACGCAGCCTCCACTCACCCTTGGCTTGGGGGAGATGAAAGCTACATGTTATTATTAATAGCAGCGGGAGAGACGAGCAAAGACGGGTTGGAGAGAGACTCAAGGGAAATTTAGAGGACAGCAGGGGAGGGAGACAGACAGAGACAGGGCTTTGCTTCTGCTTCTTTTTCGACCTTCCATCGAGGTGCTTCTCGGTTCTTTGAAAGTCAAATTCGATTGTTTTGGACAAATAGAAACCCATGTTCCTCGGTGTTGGACCGGCATGGAATCCTAATGGTCAAGGTAGAGCGAGAGCTCACATTTCGCGAGTTGTCAGGATTTCCTGCACGAGTATCTCGTGGGAGCTCGCCAAAGACAAAGGCGATCCAGTCACTACATGACTCGAGACAGCAGTTGGCAGTTATGCTTAATCGTTTGACTCGTCGTCGATATATCGTCGGAACAAATGAAACAACCACATGGCGGGAAGGTCAAAATCCCGGGCTTCTTTTTCTTCCTTCCTGCATTTCTTTTGGTTTCAGAGTGGAATCGGCCAATTCAAGCCACTCGATACGCTCGATCCTGGGATGAGAGTTTTGGTTTGTTGTTGGCTCAATGTCTCCAGCCCCAACGCACGTATGAAGCAGCAGAACAAGGATTAAACAAGCGAAGCCACCCAGAACCTCGCGCGGGTTCGGGAGGATAATCCGTGTGCTTGATGGAGTTTCCTGCAACATGCCTTCATGCTACACTGCACGCACACGCTACGTGCATATTTTGTTCTCCACCGACGTGGCAAGAGCTGGATGATAGGGGCGTGAGAAGAGAGAGAGACGAGAATGGGGGAAACCTGTCAGTGGAATGGAGACCGCCGTAAATTTCTCCTCGAGTGCTGGATAAAAAAAGATAAATACGGGCACCACTTCTTGGTGAGGCCCGTATAAACCCACTGGCGCATCAGGGAATCTGCCGAAATAAACCTTCGTATTGGTGATGGTTTCGAGAAACAAAAATAGAAAGTAAACGGAAGCGAGTCCTATCGACTATCCCGTAAGTACACAGACGACTCTTAAGCGCAATATTTGGGTTGGCAAGAAATGCACCATTTGGCAGCATACAACGAAGACGCTTGTTTTGGTCGCTGAAGATCATTTCTTGTGAGTTCCTCGGATGTTTCAGCCGCGCGAGGCTAACACAGATGATATGCGCAACGGCGAGCGCATCCTTTGCTTCTTGAGTAAATGCTAACGAGGAAAGAAGCCTAATATATATGTATTGTGCGCATAAGCCAGCAAGTAAGTGAGTGTGTGTGTTGAATAAGGCCAAAGGAATTGGGATGTTCTTGTATACTCCTCCCCTGCGGCTGATGACAGCCAATGCATGGTCAAATCATAAATATATTTGGACATCTTAAGGTGTACCAAGGACAGGCATCTCTGTGAACGAGCCAGCCCCCTCAAGCGTCGTCTCCACCAGGTCTTGTCCATCCGCATCTTCCCCCCCACACGGTATATGGAGTAGTATGCACGCGAGGGTGGGAGATCGTGAAATGTCGCCGTGAGAGTGAAGAGACTTGTTGGAAAAAAAAATGGACCTTTTTCTGCGGCGAATGTGGATAATAGGATAATCATCAGTATTATGACTTGACAGAGCTCTCCTTCCATCATAGAAAAGAAACGAGAAAGAGGTTTCACAGCGGAAAACCCGGTAAATAGGAAAAATAAACGGGGTAATTTGCCGAAGGCAGCGTGCTGATTGATCAACCTTAATGCTCGGATTTGCATGGCGAGGCGTTTTGGCGACTCTGCAAGAGAAACGTCTTTCTTGCCCTTCGCAAGGCCCATGGGATTCAGCACCAGGGTTCTTCTGGTGTGGAGGAAGAAGATTTTTGGCGTGTAAGGCAGAACTCGAAGTCAACCAGGGCCATCTCTTGGCCCAAGTGGGCAGGGAGGAAGAATTAGAATACGGAGGAAAAGGGAACCTAAATCAGTTGAAGCCGCAGCAAAGAGTTAAAGAAAGTGCCTGAACATCTGCGATGCTCCCCCTTGAGCGAGATGAACCGAGGCGCCACAGGAATGAGCTTGACATTCGCCCTCGAATCATGGTGGTCGATGTGTTGGGAGAGCGCCGATTATTGGAGGACGGCGTCCCATTGTGAAGCCAGGCCAGCATGAAATAAGATAGATGCGCCCGCCCGCCACTTGTTTCTTTTCTTTATCACAGCAGGGAACTGCTTTGATACTATCCCACGTGTAGACCTTGAATACGACCTTGCCTGCACTTTGACAGGGTATGGAAGAGATTGAGATGCTCGAGTGACTTACGTCAAGAGTCGTCCCGCTGCCAACGATGAATAATAGCGCTAATCGGCCTATGAATTCCCGCTGTTTCGAAACTGTATCGCCATATATTTCCTTGTCGTTGCATACATAATATGTATATGTATCAATTTTATAGATGCCAGTTCACTGTGAGTTTGCTGGGGGGGCCATAATACCCTCAATCCAGCCAATAGTGTTGGACTCGATTGCTTTGAACGTTGTATTCCTCTGCGGAAGTTTCAGGGACCTGGTACTGAACAGTTCCTTTTTCTTTTCCATAATTCTCCATTTCGTACGAGAGATTAAGCTCAGGGTGTCGCTGGGAACGGTATTTGAAAGTAACCGAGTAACCGGGCCACGGGTAGAAAATTGCATCTTCGTATGATATAGCTTCGAAATCAGGGAGCACAAGCGGTTGAAAGGCGTCAAAGGGCTTTTTATTTCTCTTTGACCTAGACCAGATCCGGTATTTCAAAGTGTTCCATGCATGATAGGACTGCCGACGTAGTATTTGCAAACAAGCTAAAGCTTATATGCACCGTAAAAAGGTATACGGTCCACTCATGCATGAGCCTTGCAGATCAAAATTTCACTCCGCCATCGTACATGAGATGTGGTACATGTTAGACATGGGCCATATATGGCACCAGATTGGGACATCAGGCTGGGCCCACGAACCTTGCCTGTTTATACCATCTTCCCCTCTGGGAATTCCCCTTGGCGCCTGTCGTATACTTGACGCTTGTCGGATGCACTGGAAGACAGAATAAGAAGCCGATTGTCCTCCCCGAGATAAGATTTATACCCAGCAGCATCACGACCATTCATGCCTCATCTCTGGAATTCTTTTGTCAACTGCTGCACGTCTTATCCTTTCCAATCTCCCTGATTCGGAAAAAGTTAGCTGTCATCACTGACGGACGAATACCGCCTCCTCTTCTTATACTTCTCAGTCGTGTACGCTTTACTCTACCAATACCCTTTTTCCCGGCCCGAGCCTTTTTGCTCAGATTTCCACGATGATTAAAGTAAGGGCACGACGGCTTTGGACGAAGGAGGAGGATGCCCTCCTACGGAAAGCGGTCAATGAAAGCAGTAAGTTCTGATGGTGGTGCCCAGCGTATTTGACGGGAGCTGATAAATCTTTTCTCCAGTGGCTAGAGGTGGTGATATCAATTGGCATCGCATAGCCTCGAACATCCCAGACCGGAACAACAAGGACTGCCGGAAACGATGGGTATATATTCTAGCGCCTTCCTTGAACAAAGGAGCGTGGAATAAAACGGAAGACGAAAAGTTATTGCAAGGCATCCAGAAACACGGTTTCCGGTAAGCAGACCATTGCCTTTTCATCTTGTCTCTGAGCTGTTCTCGTCCGCTAATACAAAATTTCCAGCTGGGCTCTCGTTTCACAAGTTGTCGGATCAAGGCAACCCGATCGTAAGTTGAGCCTACATCTGCAACCTGAAATCGACTGTCATTAACTTTATTTCTGAGTAGAGTGTTCAAGAAGATGGCATGAATCTTTAAATCCAGAAATAAATAATGACAGATGGTCACTCCTGGAAGACGAGATATTGAGGGAGGCCGTGGAGATCTATGGTAGGAGGTGGACCGAAATTGTGGATAGATATTTCCCCAACAGAACGCCGATTGCAGCAAAGAATAGGTTCGTCGACTCAATCATATAAATTTCGTTGCCCGTGCCCTAACATGGCTCTGTTTGTTAGATATACGCAACGCTTTGGCAGCAATAAAACCGATGGGACAGTACCGAAGGCTTCCGGGAGTGCCACCAAAAAGAAGAACCCCATGGTGAAGGCGACAACCAGTCTGGCGACAAGCGTTGAAGAAACTCGAGCTCCTTGTCAAACGATAATGCCTAAACTCCTCTGGCATGTCCCAGATCATACCCAGAGTCAGCAAGCCCGGCTTCCAGCTCCCCCGAAAGTAACGGTACCTGATGTATGGCCCACCAACGATATCCAATCGCCTTTGACAGCAGTCCCTTCTTATCAACAAGTCCCGAGCCTCACAAGCTCACCGAGTCCCGTACCTATTCCGCACACCCCTTTGATTGATCCAATCCGCCCTTGCGAGCCAGCAAGTATGTCTCCTTATTCATACTACACCGTCACATCACCGCAAACAGAGATGTGTACGCCGTCATTTGTGGATCCACCACTCAATGGCAATTTTGGCTATGAGCCATGGGTTTCAAACGATATGATGTCTCTCCTCCATAATGGGGTAGTGGGATATCCAGACATGGGATACAGCACCAACGTTCCGACGATGGACCGACGATATGACCAGATTAGATTTTCGGATCACACGACTTTATTGACTTTGTAGAAAATGGCGATACAAAGGGTATATAGCAATGAAAAACGGAGTTTTGGCGGAAATATGGGTGTTTAAATCATTGTCCGTTGTTCAAGAGTTTCAAAACAACATTTTTTAATCGATGAAATATGTATATAGACCTATGATTAATACAACGTTAGAACCTTTTTGGCATCGTTCCTCTCGTTAACCTACATAATGTTAGCTCCTAGACTTCGATCTAGCCTTACTTGCAACGTGCCTGCAGACGCTCTGGTGGAGGGGCTTCTGTGGCGTGCATCATAGCCATGGAGTCAAGTAATGAAAAAAAGGTCTGCCTGACTCTCATAACGGGGATTATCCATGTTTAAACAAATTGGCTTTTGGCTGGTTTGGATTTTCGAAGGATGGTTGAAGCATCGATATTCCTGTACTTTGATCGGATGGCAGGCCTCTGTAACTGAGACATTGTAAGTGTAGTTGTTGCTCTAGGCGCAAGGGAAGACTGCAAGTGAACTGAAAGACTGGTTGGATTTAATAATACACGGCTAAGCTTTAACCGACCTATCTATATTCAGATGTTGTATACCGTCTTCGTCTGTTGTTCGCCCGGATTGCCCTATCGTTTCCCATAGTTCAGGATACGCAACTTGCGCCCACTCCTCGGCCTGGTCTTTCCAGAATTGGTACGGTAATGAGTTGTAGAGATTTACAAGCCTGTGAACGTTTGATAGTTAGTAATGTAGATCACGCCTGACGATGAAGGTACTTAGCATACGTGAGTGTAGTTGGTGCGGAGCCAGTCTGTGACTCCATTTGCTTGATGGCTTGGACTGCGAGTTCCAGCTCACAATGGCCTCCAAGAGCGCCAACGTATGCATTATAAACATCATCATTGATCAATATATCCATAGATTTCAGTTTCTCCATCATTTTCGTCGCTTCTTCACGACCATTGCCGTATGATTCGCAGACCCTGAAAAATATAACTAGAGTTCGTTCGGAAGGACCTTCTTCTGAGTGAAGTATGTCTCTGAAAATTCTCATCGCTTGATCTGCTAGCCCGCATGCAGCATAGGCCAGCATCAAACTGTTGCGGATTTTGGTAGTTGGAGCAACCTGGAGATCAAGCTTTAGCATATTGTGGACTAATTGTAAACTGTCTGAGTCCGCGCACTTCGCAATTCCTTGGAAGCAGCGAGCATAGGTGTAGGAAGTTGGTCGGATATTAGGATCGCCCTTTTGTCGCATATGACCGAAGACTAGGCACGCAAGATCAGGTCTCTGGCGCTCGAAAAAGATATTCATGAGCATCGTCCTTGTCGAAACAGGCGTGGTTGGTATAGCTAGGTTCAAAAGTTCATATACTTCCCATGCATTGTCCACAGTTTGATCCATATCTTTGATATAGTCAAGGAAAGGCAGTCTGATCTTTTGAAGCTCCAATGGATCAAAAGTGTCAATTATTGGTCGAAGTAAAGTAGATACACCCTCTAAGTCCCCTCGGTGAAGCAGCGATTTGCAAAGAGTGCTGAGGGTCATTGGGTCAAACCGGCCACCCACACCCTGCAAAATATCCACAAGAGTGTTGACGGTATCAAAGTCGATTGAGGAATTCTCCACCAGGCAGAGTTGTTTGACAAAGTCGTTCAAAAAATCAACGTCGGATAGATCAAATTCCACGTCTGAACTTAGTGACTGGAATAATTCTGCAGCTTCCTTAATTTGTCCTGAATAGACCAGTGAGTGTATCTGTAGAACAGACGTTCGAGCATTGGGAGTTAAATTCCAAGTCTGTGCCAGTTGGATAGCCTGCTGGGCAATATTTGCCTGTTTGTGCAGGTTTGCATATTCGATTATCATGTTGATCGTGTCAATTGACATTGTGGTTCGTATCTCGGGGTTTTTTGAAGTCATTTCATCAAGCTGTTTACAGATTGAATCTGAAGAGCGTCCCCGCAAAAGTGAAAAGAGAAGTAGTGCGTCTCTGGTTTCTGGGGTTGGATACGGCGGAAATGAGCCGACTATCGTTGCTGCCCACGAGTACATGGCATGCCGTAGTGCGAACTTGAGCAGATGTACATTTGTGGCCGTTGACTTTTCGACAGGAAGTTCGGCCACAGTCTTAATCGCGTGGAAATAGTTGCTGTCTGCTAGCATGGAGATCAACTGCTCCTGTCGCTCCGTATTCAGTGTGATACCGCACTCCTTCATTTTTCCCAACACCATTGTGACTTTTGACGGAGTATTTTGCTCAGCGCCTAGACGCCTGCCCTCTTTCGCAAATCCTTTCATGATATCAGTCCAAAGTGACAATCCATTGCTTAGATCCGGCGTGGTTTTCCAGTAGGCAATGGTGAGCTTTAATGCATCGGCAGAAAACCCGGTGGATGAGAGAACAGTTATGTACGACTTGAACACCTCGAGACCAGGCTCCGGTGTTAACTCTGGAGTCCTCTCACGTATCCTACGTATCTGGCCCATGGCGATCCTTGCCAAGTCATTAACCAGCTCAGCAGCATCTGGAGTGAAATCCGCTCGTGCCAGTGCTTCTAACGTGTATTCAAAGTTTTCCAGCTCCAGAAATTCCCGTAAAGAGCCCTGGGGATCCTTTGAAGGGACGCTTAAAAGATGCTGGAAGGTGCGCAGAAGGAGCTCCACCTGATAACGTGTCAAAGTAACTTGACCCAGTCGTTTATCTATAAACCGCATGAATCCTGTCGCGAGAATGAAAGGAGGTGGAGGCCGCGACTGCTGTTCCAGAGCATGTATCAACTGCACCATGGGTTTCGATCCATATTCCGAGGTGTCATTATGTTTCCCGGTGTTGGTCTCTGTCACCCGTCGAATAGATGGGAAGCTGAATATATGTCTCCTCTGGCTGGAGAGGAGCGGGCGAAACGAATGGGAGCGCGACCTCGTGGAAGAAAGAAAGTGCCTGTAGCATCTTGAAGCTACGAACGGCTTATTCGTGAGAAAAGTATTGAACATTCCGGCCATGTTGAGGCGCCGAGTTGGTGTGATTGTCCGGTTTCAGAGCTGGGTTGAAGCTGGTTAGAAATATTCAGATCTTGCTGGCTTGCGGGTATAACTCACTGGACATGCATTCTATCGATCTCGAGTCATAGCATATACCTGATTATCTTCAATTGAATGCGCGATGCTCGGTGTAATCATGTCCTGTTAGTCCCTTCACGCCGTCTGGTCAAGCTGGAGGTTTTTTTATGCTTCTTGAAGCTTTGAAGAAACGCGCGGGTGTCGAGGCTTGGCATTTTTGACCGAGCTCAAGGCCATAACTACAAAAAAAAATCTCTTGCCAGACAACGACGAAGGGACGTTTCGAAGCAGCAGATCAAGCCGTCACATACCATTTCTTGGGCATATAACAGAGAGATATTCTTATTGCTCAGACACACAATGGCTACCAAATTGACAACCTGCCGTCCGATTCTCTGCCAGCTGACGGGCTTCACTCCCCGGGTCTCCTGTCGGTCTAACTCAGGCTTCGGGGGAATCACCTTGAATCCAGCGACAGGTAAGCCATGTAACTGTCTACCTACGTGGATGTTATAGACGTCCTTTGGGTGTTACTTGACCTAATTATTTTTTGCAAATTCATAGACGCCAGACTCCGCGGCATCAGACGGAGACAGCTTCAGAACCAACAATTCGAGGCAGAGAGAGCCCGGGAACAGCGAGCCTTCGACCTACAGAGACAACAGACCAGAAGCTGGCAACCCGGCGATGTGTACTCCCCGCGTGATTTGAGCCCGGCAGAGATGAAGAAATGGAAGAAACGACGCAACCCTACGACTGATATTTTCGACGCTCTATCGCTGAACCCTCTGCACATGTACAAGGTATTTGCGAGGATTTCTCCCCGTCAATTTACCACTTAGCCCAGAAAACTTCAGTACTAATAGGATTGATGCATATTAGAACATCGCCGTTATGTCTGAATATGTGACTGAGACAGGCCGCATCAAGTCAGCGAGGGACACCGGCCTACGACGAATCAACCAAAGGAAGCTCTCCAAAGCTATTAGGAGAGCTGTCAGCATGGGACTGATGCCTAGCGTTCACCGGCATCCGGAAATTCTCATGCTCGAAAAGAAGCTCTAAGCCTGCATTGTCACTGTTTTCCCGCTCGCCCTGTTGTGTTTGAGATGATTACCAGATGTATACTACGCACTAGATTCGAACTGTTTTCTATCTACCCGACTGTATAAAAGACGATTTCACTACAATTAGCCGGCTGTTACAGCAAACATGGCCCCGTTTTCATGTCTCCTTTGGCCCTGATATTCATCTATAACGTCGTGGTTTTATATCGCCTTATTCAGCATCAAACGCTGGCTGCCCCGCCCAGACACTTTTGTTCTCTCCAACAACTCGACTTACTAGACAGCGCACTTCCATAGAAAATTGACGAACACAAGCAGCATAATTTCTAGAGTCAGGATGAGTATCAAAAGTGGTATGGTCAAGTTTGGACTCTCTTTTTTTGATATTAGTAGCTGACAAGCCGTTAGATTCTACATGGGCTGCCTGCCCATCGACGACCCGTGGGCAGCCAACCCAGCTCTCGTCCGACCCAAAAGGCGAACGGCTAGCCTACGCGGTAAGGATTCCTTTGGACAGTGTCTCTCTAGTGTGATCGCGTCATTGTAACAGCTCTAATCTGACGATCTACGGCTTAACAGTCCAACAGGTCCATATTCCTTCGCTCCATCGACAACCCTTCGGTTTCAACCCAGTACACAGCTCACACTGCAGAGACGACCGTTGCCCGATTTTCACCCTCCGGATACTACGTTGCTAGCGGAGACGCATCTGGTATTGTACGTGTGTGGGACTGCGTCGGAGAGGGTGTCACAAAAGGAGAATATTCCATTGTGAGCGGGAGAATCAACGACCTGGCCTGGGATGGCGATTCGCAGCGCATAATTGCTGTCGGTAAAGGCAACCAGCGATTCGGACACTGCATAACGGCAGATAGCGGCAATACTGTTGGTGAAATAACGGGGCATAGTCAGGTTATCAACTCCGTGTCAATCAGGCAGCAGAGGCCGTTACGCGCTGCAACAGCTGGAGACGACAGGACCTTAGTATTTTACCATGGCGCTCCATTCAAATACAATACCGGAATCCGGGAGAAGCATACCAATTACATCTACGGTGTTGCGTTTAGCCCGAACGGCGACAACCTAGTTAGTGTAGGTGGTGACAGGAGGATCTGGCTTTATGATGGGAAGACCGGAGAGGTCAAAGGCCAGGTTGGGGAAGGGGAGCACAAGGGCAGCATTTTCGGTGTTTCCTGGTCAAGCGATTCTCGAAGATTTGTCACTGCCAGCGCAGACCGAACAGTCAAGCTTTGGGACGTCGAACAGGGAAAGGTGGTCCAGAATTGGACCCTCGGAGAGGATGGTGCTGCTGGCGTAGCAGACCAACAGGTTGGAGTTGTATGGCCTAGCGGAAGGACTGACGGTTTGACCATAAGCTTGTCACTCTCGGGGACTCTTAATTATTTGGTTGAAGGTGCCGAAAAGCCAACAAGACGAGTGGAAGGCCATCAGAAGAACATCACCACATTATCCTCTCATGAGCCATGCCCAAGTGATACGTTCTGGACTGGAAGCTATGATGGAAGAGTCTGTCAATGGAATATATCAGATGGATCGGCACAAACAGCAAAGGGCCCAGGACACAACAGCTACGTTGCAGGGTTTTCGGCTACTAGCGAGGGAAGCTCAGGACAAATATACAGTGTTGGGTGGGATGATAAGCTAAGATCAATTGATCTGGGGTCAAACGCTTACACCGAGCTTGATACCAAACTCACTGCACAGCCAAAGGGCATTGCTACAGCAGGGGAATCTGTCCTCGCTGCCAGTTCCGATTGTGTTGAGATCTTTTCTAAGGGACAACTCACTGGAAAATTCGACTCTAAATCACAAATAACCGCCGTTGCTGCTACTGGTTCCTCGGTAGCTATTGGTGGTGAAGATGCTTCAATTCGAATTGGCAAACTCGACGGCAACGGTACCGGAATCAGCATTAGCATTGAGACCAAGCTATTGAGGAACCGAATTACTGCATTGGCCTTTTCCTCTGATGAATCCATCCTAGCTGCCGGTGATTCGAGCGGTAGAATAATTGTCTACAAGACCGCAGATGGTAGCAAAGTTACGGACCGTTGGACGGCCCACACCAGCCGAATCACCTCTCTTTCATGGAACAAGGAAGCTACTCATCTAGTGAGCGGATCCCTGGACACTAATATCTTTGTATGGAATCTTGCTCGCCCGGGCGAGAGACTACAGATGAAGAACGCTCACCAGGAAGGTGTCAACGTTGTTACTTGGATAGCCGATGGGTCTAAGGTTGCATCCGGAGGCGCTGACGGTTCTGTAAAGACCTGGAAGGTTGAGCTTGCGAAGTAAACAGTTAAGAATTATCCTTCCAAGTAGGGAAAATAAAGATTTTTTCTCCACCGCCAATTTAATCCATCGTCACCTGCTATTAATTGCCAATGAATTCACTTGATATCTTGTATTATGGGATTTTTATAGAGTACAAGCTCCTTTTGCAGGGGGCAAGTGGATAATATTTGGATATGAATTATGGCGAGCCCTATCTTTGAAGATATTATATCAGTGTACTGCTATCTAAGTACAAAACTGAAAACAACGCGACTATCTAACTATTGGGCTATCAATTATCTACTTCACAATGGCAAAATTGGCAAGTGAACAAATAGTAGGATATCTATGCCACAGTGCTGCTGGTGCGCCAGTCGCGAATATGAGAGTAGCGGGCTGGACCATGGTTGGTAGAGGTTGCGTTGACTCGTGTTTCCTCTTCATGGGTGACAATTTTCTGCCGCTTCAGGTCAAAGCAGGCAGATTTTTCTTCAATGTCTGCACAGAAGGCATATAATACCTTAGCATCCATATCGCAGAAAAGGCCCTCTTCGGTATGTGCAAAATCAGGCCCCATGGATGTGTCAGACATGCAAAGTCGCTTGGCCGAGTGATGCTTGGAGTCACTGATAACGAGCTCGGAACTAGCCCACCCGGGGCGACGGATGGTAGAACGACGAGCCCGCAGATGTTCGTCTCGTTTTTTCTTGGGAATGTAGTTAATTGAACTGGGGTCAGGTTCCTCGCGCAGCCCGAAGTCAATGTTGTTGCACAGTCTCTTTGGATCCTTGCTATTCTTTTCAAACTGATCCTCAGAATACGCAGGCCATCGCACCTGGAATCCAGTCTTCGGCTGGTCCCCATTTTTGTCGATCCAGAAGCAATTGGGCTGGTGGTCCTTCTTGTCACTGATGTATAAGTTGCTTGGGAACCAGGCACCACCACAGGGCTCGCTGAAGTCACCCGTGACTGCATACTTGTTGCCTCCGCGGTCATCTGTCCAGGTGGTCGACACCCAGGCAATACACACTGCATCATCGTTGGCCGAGAATAAGGTATATACCCCCTGATTGTCATGCTGGACTTTGATTTCACCGATGTTTCCTGCTTCTACCCTTCCTGGGTCGACAGTAATACCGACGAACTTTCCGACTTCGTTCCAAACACGCCTACAATGGGGTTAGCTATATATTTCGGCAGTTTGACAGAGACGATATATCGATTAAAACATACACATCAGGAAGGTCACCTGCAGAGTTGGACAATTGCGGACCGTCGAGGGCAACAGCGACTTTGATAGTAGAGCCGGAGTGGGAGCTTTCGCCGCTGAACTTGTCCAGCCCAAAGGAGATGATACCCAGGCTCCCGGCAATAATACCAAGCATATTCACAAATGCCATGTTTAAAAAAAAAAAAAAAACAGAGGCACGAAATCTGTACGAGTATCAAGGGAAAGCAGAAAGATTTGGTATACACAATAGTTCGGATTGTGGTCTTGACTTGAGAGTTCGTCTGACGTGGTTGGGGAAGCAGATTATATAGACAATTCTCAAGCTGGTTACGGGACAGCAATGCCCATATTTTGTTTTCATAATGCCCTGCTTTTGCGTCTGCATCCTCAATTGATCTCTGCCAATGAAGGAAGCATCACTCCTTTGCCGGGTACGTCGTTCGTGTTCATGGCCACAGCTCCTCCGTTGGGTATACCCTCATTTCCTGTTAGTTGTGGGTATTGGAGATCCAACAATAAGGCGCATTCATCGTGTCTTCATAATTGACGGAAGAAAATCAATAAACAATATCCAACAACTATGTGCAAGGCAATAGTCCCGTCCCGTAGATATGGAATACTCCAGCGTGTCGTCCACAAATAATTATGGAAATGATAGATGTTTCGAAATTAGGTTGCTTAGTCATAAGCATCCGTGTATTATATTGGAGCCTCAAATTATAAAACAGACAAATTACAGAGACTAGTAATATATCTTTCCATATTCAGTATACCGGAGGAATTTTAGTACGATTTATAAAATACACTAGTAACATAATTTCGAGCTCCCGCTTGAAGCGCGCGGTTCACGATTTTGATGTCGTGTCGGTTTGGCTCAAACATGCAAGACAAACGGCCTTGTTCTGTGCCATCGAGCATTCGCGGTTGCTTTGCACGGCTCAATTATGGCAGAGTATAAAAGGCCCGAATACCTACATATCTGGACTGTCGGTTCACCGACACCTGCGCTTTTGGTTCCCATGGAGCCCTCAGGATGAATTGTGGCAAAAGAGAACCCATAATCCAAATGCATAATGACAGTTGAGCATGGTTGAATCATGTTCCGAATCTTCCAATACCTTTAATGTTATACGTGTTATATGGGGCTCTGGGACTTATACGAGCTATAATTCAGGTGCCAAGTATCACATCAGAGGCATGCATCGACCCTTGTCCCTCCAAGCTCCTTACACTGGAGCTTAGCGGGTCCTTCTCGAGACGACAGGAATGGCAAAGAAGCTATTCAACAGCGATGTCTTTACTCTGGGTTATGCATTATGACGTGAAGGAGCAACAGCCAAGGTTGCGGTCCGCTGCACATCACAACAGAACACTCCACTACGACAATAAGTCAGGAGTTATATATGATGCAATATGACAACTCCCAATTAATGGCGAATCTACCAGGATATAAAGTCCGGATATACTGGCCTCAATTCCACTACACAGCGATTTGAAGCTATTCCAACATCATTCCTAGTCTGAACCTCGCGATTCCCTTATATCCAAAGCAACAATGCCTCCTTTCAAACTATCAAGCATCACCTTTGTTCTGTCTTTGATCCCCTTCACTGTTGGCTCTGTGGATACCGACTTGATCGGATGCAACTCCGTTGGTTGCCCTACAGTTGATGGCTATGACCGCTGTACAGTTGACGATGTCACCCATATTGGTGTGGGACTTTCCCGAATCCAGAATGCCCCCTCAGCATTGGAAGGATTTTCTCTCGTGAAGGGAGTCAATGTTTCGAACGAGGCGGATGAAGACCCTGGCCTTCCGTTCAACTCGCTATATTACCTATCTGTTCCAGAAAAGGCAGAGGCTGGAAAGCTTCGCGGGTGCGCTGTCGTCTTCAACGATGCCCCTTTCAAGAAGTTCAAATACCCCATGAAGGAAGGAAAAATCGCCGGCACTTCGGTGATTGTCAATATGACGGATAGTCGTGCTGCTGCTGGGAGGTGCTCGGATGTCATTGAACAGAGCTGCATCGACAAAATTCTGCAACACGCCAGCGACGTGGCTGATGATGGCAGTGGAAACACATGCGAGAAACTTGAGCAGGAGATGAAGAAGAACTTTGATGGATGCACTAGTTTTGGCGGCCCAGGAACTTCTCTCGGGAATTTTACCGTCAAGTCCCTCGATGCTCTCTCGACAGTGAAAAATTCATCAGATTGCTGGCCCACAAAGCAGAAATCGGACCGGTTATTGGAGATTGCACGAGATACGTCTTATGTAAGTTTAGCTACTTGCTATTGCCCTTGTTGGAGCCTTTTTAACCATTATTTATCATGCAGAGTAATGAAACGGACACCTATGACGATTATACCAAAGAGGCATATAAGATAACACCAGTGTTGACTCTATTTGTTGGTGGAGACGGCAGCCTCGTTGACCATGCTTCTTCTCAGATGACCTGCCTGAAGGTTATTACTATGACAAAGTATGATGTTGAGCCGGGGCACCCGGAGAACAAGGCGATGATTTTGAGAGGCAGCTGGGTGAGTTTGGTGGCTGTGGGGCTGACAGCAATCTTTATGATTCTATGAATATAGATGATGCTCGTGTTGAAAAACAGTTAAGGAATAAAATATGCCATATCAAACGCTAGTGTGGTGAAACTCTTGAAGTAGAGAGTGGACAGTTTATTCCTTCTCCAATATTGTGGTTTTTGTTGTTTTCTTCTTGTCCCCTTTCTGCGCAATGGTATTGTATCATATAATTTCACCTGGTTTCAGAAGGGTTTCCTGGCCAATTGGAACTAAATACTGCACTTAGAGGAATTCCATATGAATCTATGTATAAAGCAGGAGGATTTAGGCTATACATCGAGCCATTGACGCTCATATCGACCTGACCTGTCGTCATGATATAATTCTGTCGTCAAACGTCAAATTAAGCTTAGGTCGAAAGCCCGCCAGCCTCTAACCTTAACGTGCGGCTTAACTGGCTCATTTATGCATGCAGCCAAGTAACCAATAATTAACTGACCGCTACACAATTAACGACAGAACAGAGAGACCCATCTTTGCGACGGGGCCATGTTTAGGAATACTCGATTCAGTATGGATGTATAAATATGATATAACATGATTAGCTACTTAAATGGTAAGTTACCGATCTGATATTGACCAGCACCTAATGTAACTTAAGAGATCGACTCTTAGGCACTCAATAACCGAAGCTTGAAGGTTCATAGCTGGACAACAAGGCTTTCTGCTCCACAACGCTGCCGATGAGATTGAAATTGTGGCTTTCCACGAGGCATATACGGTATTAACTGCTGCCCGCGTGGCGATAAGTCTAGTTAGCTATCCCTTCGTCCGGTCCAGGGGAGAAGGGCGTTTACATGCATAAAGTCCAGGAAGATGCCGAACACGGACTATGCGGATAGAGTGCTGGGGTATGAAGCCATTGCTTTACTAAGGGTAATGAGGCTGAATCATAATGCTTCTGTAAAGCATAAAAGTGACTGCACTCCTTGTATCACTGGCTCGAGGATGGGTATCGCCAGGCCATGTGGTTAACCAATTCATAGGGCTCTGCTCGAGTTACACAGCGTAGGCTCCGAGTTGTCAGACAGCAATGAGACCGTAGCAGAGGGTAACTATGTAGTATCCAGCGAGTAACTACAGGATCTGGTGACGGCATATGGGTGATTTAGCTAACACCGACTTCTGTTAAGCTTGGAATTAACGCATTCGCAAGGTAGTAATCCCGGCAAACAGCTAGTAGGCGAAGTAAGCTACCTCGTAGTGCAGTGAATCACCCGATAGGCGTGTGTTTCACAGCAGTCTCAAGATATAGTTAGTTATAGGGCAGCTAGACGAGCTCGAGCGAACGAGACAACTCCGCTCGTCATTAGGCCATAGGCGCCGACAAGCTTCCAAAACACCCGTGGAGCCGCTCTGGGAACCATTGTGACGGGCTCACGGGAGATAAACAGATCGACCGTCATCGATCATCGTCGCGTGTTATGAACCCTGACGGAGCCGTGTTGATCGTGCTGATCAGGTTGATCAGGTTGATCTTCTATCAGCGAATTTCAACGTCCATCGTTGATCGAGAAGTAGATGAGAGGAGAGAACGGCGTCACTGCAAGCGTTTTGTTAGCGAAATCCGCCGATAATAACTAATGGAAGGTGAAGTTGGTGGCCCGGAATAGCCTATGCGGTTACTTGGGGAAAGGGGGTCTTTTGGCAGCCTACCAAGCACTGTTTGTCAAGAGCCAGACAGACGAAGAGATATCTTGGACAGTGATATCTGAAACGAGCCTGGAGTCAACCAGACCGTACCTGATAATGGGAAATGCGGCGGACTGAGGTTATGAGCTCTGAGGTCACAGACGATACAATAAACGTGCTACTTTGTTAGATGCCAGGGGCTATTCCCGGCTCTCGCAAGACTCGCAAGACTCGAGAGACGATGTATTATACTTTCGCTTGATTGCAGGATTGTGAACGCTGTTAGAGTGACATCGTTCGACTCTTACATCGTTTACTCGAGCATTTTCTCGCTAGATGAAAGGCGGTTATGGCGATGTTCATACAGACCCCTTCATATATCGAATGGTAATATACTCTGTGACTACTGCAGCTGAGAACGCGGGGGGGAAAGGCTTATGCGGTTTTAGATGTCTATCTTTGCCAGCAGGATTAACTATCCGCTCAGTTTGCCACTGGCTGTGATTACGGATAATAAGAGTATAGCATAAGTATCAGGTAACCGTGGCTGGCAACGGGAGGCATGGATGTCATCCTAAAGTGGTGAAATTGGGGCCGTTTTTTTTTTTTTTTTTTTTTTTTTTTTTTTTTTTTTTTTTTTTTTATTGTTTTTTGGGGGGGGGGGGGGGGGGTTTCTTTAAAAAAAAAAATGTTTTGTGTCCCGTTCCGTGTTGGGGGGGCGCTGATCATTTTTTGAAAAAAAACCGGGGTTCTCTTAGCTGGTGGAGGGGGTGTTGTGTGTTTTCTTTGTTTTTTGTTGTGTTCGCACAT
>QQSR01000213.1:0-33612 GCA_003664465.1 Trichophyton mentagrophytes
TCGGCCAGGACACCCTCGTAGGAAAGAGAGGGCTCGGTGATGCCCTGGGCGTTTTGCCCAACGAGGCTGCCCCCGAACGACTTGACCCCTACGCCCAAAAGTCAGTCAACATGACCACTCTCAATGCTAAAGAAGGGAAAAGAAAAAAAAAAAAAAAAAAAAAAAAAAAAAAAGGCACGACGAAGAATGAAGGGGACCAGGCCATCCGTACCGTCCAGCTTCTTGAGCACACGCTCGACGGCGCCGGAGCAGCCGCCGCAGCTCATCTTGATGTTGAAGGTGTATGTGTGGTCTGCCATGGTGGCTGGCTGGTCGTAACTAATCTCGGCTCTGTCTCGAGCGCAAAAGGAGCTCCAAACCTGGCGCGAGATCGGTCTCGGGAGTTCTGTTTCTGTAGGAAGGGGGCTGGCGGGCAGGCTTCTCTCGTCTTCTCTTGTCTTCTCTCTCGTCTTGTCCGGTCCTGTCGAAGGGGGGGAGGTTTTGTATCGCGAGGAGGGTCGGTTGGGCGCAAAAAAAGCAACGAGCCAAGCGACTTCCGGCCACTGCAAGCGCTGACTCTGCGGCCGCGTCCAGGCGACGGTGATACCACTGCTGGGGACACTGACTAGCTGCGACGGCCGGCGACCTGCTGACCTCTGCTGCTCGATCCAAGTAAGACTATCCTCCGTCCTGCGTCCTGCGTCTTCTCTCCACGTCGTCTTGGTTCGTCGTTCGTTCTACAAAGCCCAAAGCCCAGCCTAAAAGGCCTCGCGATGACGTCCTGGCTTAGTCAGCAGGGCTTATCTCGCTCGCCCACCTGAAACACCGCGAGAGGCGAAAAAAGCGACCAGCCAGGAGGACGAACGCTCGCTCGTCTTGCGCTCCCTCTGCTCGTCTGCTCGTCTGCTGCTGCTGCTGCTGCTGCTGCTGCTGCTGGGCTGCATAACTGCAAGGCCAGGCGACTCCCTCCCTCCCCCGGACAGACACGATGGCCTGTCCCGACGACGTCGACGCGCACAGCACCGCTCCAGCGCCCGTCGCTATACCCAGAGACCGCCCCCAGGACATCGAGATGGCCGCGGACGACTCGGCCGCCAGACATGCCCTTCCTCCCCGTCTCGCAGCGCGGTTCAACCGGGTCTCTGCCACCTACAGGCGTGCCTCCGTGCCGTCCATCTCCCGCCGCAACTCGGCCTCGTCGATACACTCGAATCTGACCGTCCACGGAGCTCCCCATGGCGACCCCATGGCCCCCCATATCCGTCGAAACCTGATACTGGAATCCCGCAAGGCCCGTCTGGCCGACAGGGCCGCTCACGTCGAGAAGGTCAGGCTGCGTGCGGCCCTGGCGAAGAACGGCACCAAGACCGCTGCGATCAAGGAAGAGAGAGCCCGGGCTGCGCAGAAGACCCGCGAGAGACTGCTGGCTGATATCACTGCAAAGTGCGAGGAAGAGGTGCGCCGCGCAAAGAAGAAGGCAGAGGACACCGAAGAGAGAAAGGCAGCCCAGCGTGCCAGACTCCGTCTTGAGATGGTCGAGAAGTTCGCCGAGGCTGAAAGACGCAGACAGCTCTACCAGGAGACCCCCCGCCGACGCCGTACCTCAAGCATCCCGACTGTCCCGGCTGCGCCGGCTGCGGAAGGGATAAGCGTTATCGGCGGCGGCGGTGCTGGCGGCCATACCAAGCCAGCAGCCATACGACTTACCCCGGCTGCGGCCGCCCATGTTATTCAAAGGGTGTGGAGAAACCATCGCTCACGAGTCCTGGTTGGAAAGTACCTGGGGCTGAATCTCACTCTCGAAAGGATCGGGTTACTAGGCTTCGAGAGAACCGGAGCCCTGGTGGCTAGTGAGACCACTCTGGATGTGACCGCGGCCATGCTTCGGCTCTGCGGCCTGCAAGATACACAGGGAGGTGCCCTCGGCGAAAGAGGTGCCGTCCGCATCTTTCTCAGCAGTTACGTCATTGCAGCCTTTCCAGAGCACGTCCTGAGCAGCGATGGAGAGCAGGAGCAGGACCTGATTGCCAAAGCCAGGGAACTGCTTGTTATCTTTCAAAATCTGCTTGATAAAATCGCCGTACGTGGCCTGGCTAACGTCTCGTTGTCTCCCAACATGCTCTCCTTGTCAGAGGCCTACAACATGTTTGTCTCTGCCTTCCATGCCTGGAAATCTCGTGATTCCACCGTACTCATCGAGATCATGGTTGCTCAGTTTACAGAGCTTGAGCTCATCTGGCAGACGGTCAAGAATGATCGGGCGGGAGGCGTTGCAGATGACTACCAGCAAGGTATTCGGTACAACCAGACCTTGCTCCTTGCGAGGCTGAAACGCCTCGTTGGATCCGAGAAGGCTATGAAACTGATCAAAAAGTCCCTGAAGAAGGCCAAAACCACTAAACAAACTAATGTAGCCACCGAGAACACCATCCCCAGGGCGGTCGACAAACCCTCGGCTTCGGCCGAGGCACTGGCGGAGTCATCGAAGCCACCGTTTGAAGAAATGCTTCACTATGCAACCGCTAACTTACCAGAATCTCGCCTAGAGGAAGAATCAATCTCGCCCCAGGACCGGCTAACCAGGGTTCTGACTGCTCTCCCTAACAACCGAACGCTGGTCCACGAGCTGCTGATCAACAGAGACTACCGCATCGAACAGGACCACTATACCCAAGTCCGTCGACAGATCATGAATCATGTCTGTGATATAATGAGAAGAGAAGTTGCCGCTGGCTACGGCACAAAGTGGACTGTTGCTTTAGCCACAGTCATCCAAGACAGACTACTACGTTTCCTCAGACAGGGAAACTCCTTGCACAATCTGATTACCGAAGTTCTCGATCCCACCCACATTGAAAAGCAGTGCAATTCTGGCACCTTTTCATATGACACCTTCTTTGATTTTATGGGGAACATCCTTTCCAAGCTGTGTGCTCCGTTTCGAGATGCCGTTGTTGAAGAGTTTGCAAAGGATAAGTCAGGAGATGAAATCGACCGCCTTTCACGGCTGATGGGGATAATCGATCTACTCTCTCTGGATCACACCAACTTCATGCTCCAGGTGGTATCGCCTCAGTTAATCGAAGAAGCACCCCAATATGAACAACGCTTGTTTGAAAGGGATCTACAGAACGGGTCCATTACACTTGATAGTACTCGGGAGTTCTGGAAGTCAAACCTTGCCATGTTTGGTGCTACTGACTCACAGCCAGTCATGGGCAAGATCTATGCTCAGGGAATGGTTGATCTTGTGCTGAGCAACACAGCCACTTCCCAAAGACGTATTCCCGAGACTCTCCATGCTGACTATGCAAGGCTTGGACAGCTCCGATCTCAAGGCTTCAAGATTGCCGCTACTGCTTCAATATTGCTTACTGCCAAAAACCTCCTGAAACGCGATGTGCGATCTCAATGGAAGAGTGAGGCAGACCGAATTTTATCCCTAGACTGGCAGGATATCAAGGCAGAGCGTATTCAATCAATCATAGATTCCACTCATCCGATGCCCACAGCGGCCAGGTCCCAGCTCTTGAGCACAATAAAGCGTGTGGTTGGCCCAGCTCTGGTCGCAGCAAATGCAGCGTCTGCCCTGGCGCCTCCTAGTTTATCCGTCACCACTACATTTCAGTCTTTCACCGTCAGGCCGTCCTCAGCCCCATCGGACGCTGGTTCTGATCCCTCGGGCAACCCCATATCCTTTACAGATCCGGTGGCTCGACTTATGCTTACTAGACTTCGATCCCATATTCTGGCTCGTTTAAGCGCCACAAACACCAGAGAAAGAGTGAAGATGACCACCACTGCAAGCCAGGGGCTTGCCAGTGCCGGAATGCCCGAGTTTGTTAGTGAAGTGGGCAAAATCGTGGAAACTCTTGACAAAGTCCGTGAGGTTGACTGGTTGTGTCATGGACTTGTCCACGAGAAGATCTGGCATGAGATCTCCGCCAGCCCATGACGAGATTGCCCTCTCTCTCTCTCTCCCTCTCTTTTCACTTTCTTCTATTTGGATATTTCCTATACTCCTTTCTCCCTTTCCTTATGTCCTCTAAACCCATTTCTTTTTGCCTAGACACAAGGAGTTGTATTTTTAGTGTCGTTTGGTTCAAGGTCATATATATCGTCCCGAATGGCTGCGAAGCTATAACTATACTAACCGTCTGCTAATTACTACACCTGTGCGGCTTTTCCTATCAAGTCTCCCTATTGATCCAGAGATTGTTTTCATTTCCCTCTTTTTCTCTCTCTTAACTATATAGCAAATTGCTGACCGTTGGTCGATATCAATCTATATGTGTACATTCGTGATTATGTAATAACTAAGGAATGGATGGAAGTTGTGATGTCACATGTTGGTTAACTAACTATTTTTTAAGCGTCGTACCTTGGTTAGTTAACTCGTAGTTGACAGCTTTCAAGGGGCGGCGCTCAGGAAGAGCAACAACGGAACAACACAGCACCAGCGCTTGATCGATAGTTGCTGCTGCACAAAGGCTGAGTGTCCTTGGGCACGAGAAGACTTTATGGAATACTGACCTAAACCGTCATGGGTGCGACCCGGGTGTGGAATGGGGAGAATGGTCGCAAAACACCGTGATATCCTCTTTGCGTGTGCGGGTGGCTTCGTCGCATGGGGACTCATAACAAGTTGGCACCCGTTGATACGCTTTATCGGATACTCGTTCTTGCTAGGGGCTACCGCTACTTTGACCTCTCTCATTGTGGTCCTCATCATCAGTGTTAAGCGTCCTGATTACGGTTCCGGCTCTTCGAGACTATGCGGCCAACCTGTGGCCTTCCTATCTCCCGATAACTGGAAACAGGATTTGGACGACTACAAAGACAACACCAGCTACCAACCTACACCCCTTTACCCGCAGTCGTTTATCGTTTCCGCGGCGCTGGATGAGTTGTTGAATTTAATCAAGAGGGATTTCATCGAGACGTGGTACCAGCACATCAGCAGCAACCCCGGCTTTGCTGACGAGATCGATTCCATAGTGAGGGCAACGGTTGGACGCATAAGAGACTGGCTGTCGAAAGAGGATTTCGTGGAAATATTTGTCTCGAGGATCGTTCCTATCTTCACCAGCCATTTAAAAGATGTCGACCTCGCGGAACGAGCCGTGAGAGGCAGAAATCTGAACCACGGAGTGACGGAATCTGAGGAGCTGGAGATAGCAATTGCTGCTAGATATCGAGAAGGGAATCTTCATCCGGCCGCTGCGAGATCTTCGCCAGACGTGGCGCATGTGCAACAGGAACACTTGCGCAAGATAGTAGTGGCTCTTTTGCCCACGATTCTACCTGAAAGTCAAGCAAACAGTAGGGCGGTGTTAGTTCTTACCCGAGAAATTATAGCATGCGCCATTTTATTTCCTTTAATTGGCGTCCTTGCGGATCCGGATACGTGGAATCAGCTGATGGAAGCCTATGGCCGAACAGCTCTTCAGGACCGCAAAACCGTCAGGAGACTACGTGAGGCACTAGATCAACATGCTTTGCCTCTAGCAAAGTCCAAACAAGGACACGTATTCCCAAAATTAGGCCCAAATGACTCCGAGAGGGAATTCGAACGTTTCGTGAGGGGCATCCGTCGCTGTAATAACTTATCTGACGCGAGGAGATTTAGGAACAATGTTGCCAGCCAACTCAAGCGTGAAACAATGTTTGATGGACATGATCCAATTTATATCCGGCGCCTAGAAACAGCAAAGAGGGCCTTGGACCAGAAAGTGGCCAAGCTATCAGCTCCAAATGGTGCTGGAAATGCTCAACCATCAACGTCGGATCAGGCATACCAAAACGCTCTGAGGCCACAAGACATCTCTTTGGTCGACGTTCTGCATAATGCGGCGGGCCTGTCATATTTCATGGAATATATGGACCGCCTGGGCCTCATGTCCTTGGTTCAATTTTGGCTAGTGGTAGATGGATTCAGAAACCCGCTAGAGAACGATATGGGGGATGATATGACGTCTGCACCTTCGTCTTGGACCACTGCAGATAGGAATGATATGATTTTGATAAGTGAGAACCACTTGTCAAAGCCGGAGCTGAAGGTTGATGAAGAATCTCGGAAGGTTGTTAAAAACTTCATTTTAGCTGGTAAGCGGGCGACGCCAGAGCAATACTGGAAGGCAAGGAAGGCAGTTCTAGCGGCCCAGTCCACAGTCCTTGAGAGCATGAAGTCCAAGTATTATCCTGGGTTCAAGAAATCAGACCTTTATTACAAGTACCTAGCTTCTGATGAGGCTGCCGCTACGACCAGTGTTACATCCCCTTATAAACAGCCAAATAAGCCACCCCTTGCCCGGTCTCACACCTCAGGGAATTACCAGCCATCCGGCTTATCTTCACCCATGCTTCGAACCGACTCTCAGTCTAGCACGAAACAAGAATTGCGCCGGAAACATTCACTATTCAGCTCCGAGACACTTGATACTGGGCGACCTTCAGACCCTGACCACTTACCACTATTTAGTGACGATATTGAGCCGGAAAACCTAGAATCCTCCACGTACAGTCTTGGTAAAGATTCTCAAAGCGGAGAGGCAGAGGTGCAAGAAAAAAAGATCCTGGAAAATATGGAGGCTGCTCTCAATGATATCATCTCAGACACCCCAAACGACTTCAAGGCCGATGGCCCGAGAAGCAGCTTACCATCACCGTCGCCCAGAGCCTCGATTGACATGGGCCGTATGGACGGACAGGCAGCCGAGAAGGGGAAACCCAGTATATCGTCACTTGGCTTGGTTAATACATCTTCCCGGATCGGAGTTTTTACCGACGATGACTTATTTCCTGATCAAGAAAAATTCATTGAAGATGAATATGCAGATCCAGACGTGCCTGAACCTGATATACCCATAGAAGAAGAAATCCATGAGGCAGCGCCTGGAGACTTGGGCCTCACAGAAGCAATATCCGCTTTGACAGCCGATATAGAGAAGCTAGTTTCGCAGGAGTCCGTGATTGACTCTCTGACCAGAAAAGCGGAATTAACAAACAACGTGGCTGAACTGCGTATTTTAGGGAAATCCAAATCTAGCTTAAGAAGGGAGATTAGGCGTAAAGAGATGCAGAGGCAGCAGTATGTCGTGCAAGAAAGTGATAACAGTTTATACGGACGATCGACAGTTCAGATTCCGTCAATCCTTCTCGACAAAGAGCCGGACGGCCGCGAGTATGCCTTATGTGAGTTATATCTTGCTAGTTGGTATTGCAATGACTCCTGCCTTCTGACTTGTGGCTGCTTTTCTATTTTTTTTTTTAGATGTGATTGAAGTGAAGCGGCAGGCCGGTGAACAGATGCCGGTGGCCTCATGGGCAGTTCCCCGACGATACAGCGAGTTTCACGAGTTACACCAACGGCTTCGAGCAAGATACCCTTCCGTGAGGAACCTTGAGTTTCCACGACGCCGTATGGTGATGAAGCTCCACAAAGATGTCCTCAACAAGCGTCGAGTTGCACTGGAAGCATACCTGAAGCAGATCCTACTTCTACCTGATGTATGCGGTAGCCGTGATCTTCGTGCATTCTTGTCTCAGCGAGCGATTGCACCTACTCGAGAAGAGTCTGGGGAAGGAGAAACTAGGGATATAGTCACTCGGCTTTATAATTCGGTGGCGGACGGTATGGATGATTTCCTTGGGAACATTGCCGTGCTTGACCAGCTTTCTACAGCTGGACAGAACCTCATTTCTGCTGCAACGAACCAGCTGAATGCTCCCCAAGCTGCAGGACTGGGCCTTGATGAGGCTGCCACTTCAGCAGAAGCAGAGGCGGAGCTAAACGCGTTTGAAGACCGAGAGCTAGAACCCTTTATCAAGCCAATCTGCGATATATTCCTGGAGATATTTGAGCTGACAAGAGGTAACAACTGGCTTCGTGGAAGGGCAGCTGTCGTTGTGCTGCACCAATTGCTCGGGGGAACGATCGAGCGTAAAGTACGGGAGAATGTCAAGTCCCTGCTACAAGATTCGTCTTTACTACACTACATTGGGCTTATAAGAGATACCATGTGGCCAGACGGGAAGCTTCGTGAGGTCAAGGTTCGGACAAGCTCAGAGAAGATGAAGAGCCGGACAGAAGCGGGTGTGATGCTAGCTACTTTGATACCAGAAATGGCAGCGGGTGTCGTTGGACGGGCAAATGCACAGGCCGCTGCCAGACGGATATTTTCTACGCTGAACAATCCACGGTTGAACCTACATCTTGTTTATACCATCCTTGATGAGATTCTTCTCATTTTAAATGGGAGATGAAATGTTTGTTATAAAATATATGCGTGTGTATCAACGTATCAGCAGACGCTGAAAGTGAGAAGAGAAGTATCATAGAAAGAAGAGAGTTTCGAATTAACTCAATACGATGACTCGACGCCCCTTGTGACAAAGAGTATCTAATGCCAGTTTGCTAGCCATACATAATGAAGACGACCCATGAATCACGAGAATAACTGTGACAGCTGAATTAATTAGGGGACACAGATCCGATCCTACTCGGCGGCGGCACCCTTCTTTTTGCTCTTCTTGGGTGGTGGTGCGCCTTCCTTCTTCTGATGTACAATGAGTCTTGTCCACGACTCCTCTTTGTCCCACTCGAATCCAGCTAGGATGGGGTTATCTAGCTCGTCATCGGCCTAGAAGAGAGGGTTTAACAGCCGATCTCTCATACACTGGGTGTTCTTTTCTTGCTGAGATGTGACTAGAAGCTTACCTTCTTTCTGAATTGCTTGTAGATGGCATCGAGGGCATCCTTGATAGTTACGCCCTTGAGGTTTCGGGCAGTGACCTCAAGGCCAAGTGGGAAGTGTAGGTCAATCTTCTTGACGGGTGGTGTGGTGAGGAACTTCTTAAGGGCATCCTTGTCCTCCAGGGACGCAGGTGAGGTGTTGAGCTTCCTGTATGCCTTGGTTAGCACCACGCTGGCCACCCGTACGTATACCTGTCAACGTTTAAATGCACAACAATGAAAGATGACCTTCTTACCAGTTGAGCTTTTGTGTTTCTATGGCTATTTGGAGCTCGATCCCTTTTTCTTCTACACGGTTGAAGCAGAGAAACATTAAGCAACTGCTATCTCTTGGACCCAGGGGAAGGGGGAATGTGTAGTGGAAGATGAGTAACATACCTAGGTCCTTGATGTTCATGACATCCGGGTTTGCACCCTTCTTCGTCGTCTCTTTCTTCGCTGTCTTCTTGGTTTCTGCTGGCGAGGGGAGGCCGGCGACGGCGGAGTCGACCTTGGTGAGGGTAGACATGATGGATAGATGGATGGAGATAGGACGAGCTAGAGATCGTGCTGGAGTGAATGCCTGGCCCGGCTATCTGTTAGTGATGGAACGAAGCCACAAGACGAACACTCAGGGCTGACAAGAGATGGCTGGACAATACCAATGGAGGCCTTTGTACGGTGCTGTAATTGAGGCGAGCCTGAGAGGGACGCGATGCGTTGTGGTTCTTGTTGTTGGTGTTGTTGTAGATGCTGTGCTGGCAAGGAGCAACAAGAAGAAGAAGAGAAGGAGAAGAGGCAGGAAAGGGGAGAAAGCGGGGTAGTTTATATACAAAGGAGCTACGCAACCGGCTGTCCGAAAGGGGAATGGGAGCAGGCCGGTACCTCAGCAGGACCTCGCGCTGCCGCCAGCCGCCGCCGCTGCCGCAAAGTACCGCGCAGGTACCGCGCAGGTCACGCTCCTGCCTGGGGGGGAAGAAGTCGCTCGCCCGGCCGCAGAAGAAAGTCACCTGAGCTGGCGTCACACCATCCGGAGCTTAAGCAGGCAGGCCTCGTTGCTGGGGGGCCTGCCTATAAGTTTGTCGTTTGTCTTTAAACACTCTTGCCCTGCCTTGCTCCGGGGAACGCGGCCTTGTCTCTCCTGCAGCCCGGTCTCACCCAGCATCTGCACCCGGCCCCGTTTCGATACGCGTAAGTTAGACTACGCATCGTGCTGGCAGCCGTCGCCCCGTCGTTATGGCTAGCTGCAGCTTTGCTTCCTGCCTTTTGGCGGGGGGAGGGGAGGGGGGAGCTTGCTTCTCGCGCATGGCCTGATCTGTGGCATGATGCTGCCTCTCGCCCTCGCTCGCCCTGCCGCCTGCATAATTAGCTGTCGTTCTGTTATGATGCCATGATGGAGCAGGGATGCGCGGATTACATAAGTAGCGGCATGCACCCCGCATCCCGCTTGGCCCGAAGCGGTAATTCGGCGGACGACCCGGTGGAGCGCTCCACCTTTTGTCCGCTTTAGGTTTCACGTGATTTATGATGACCAAGATATTACTTAATATGTAGTCATGTGATAAATTAGTCAGCTTTGCGTAATCCTCGAGCTTTCTGCCTTTTTTTTCCGGCCTTCGAAACGTTGAACTTGGAATGACATACAAAAACAGTCTAAATCACAACTTGCAGCTCTGTTGATTGAACGCGCTGCACCGAGGGAAGAGGGATTCCGGCTCTGCCTGCTACTAGTGCTTTGCATTGGACTTCATTCGCAGGCGCGTTCTTTGTTCACTTCCCTTCCGATACCGAGAGTGGTTTGATTTCCTCTTACGATACGCTATCATGACGGGCCTGTTTGGCAACATCTCCTCGAATACTGCCGCAGCGACCTCCACCACGACGGGTGACATTTCAAAAGATGTAGCCCTGGTTGCCCCGCCAGAGGATAGCATTTCAGACCTAGCCTTCTCCAGCCAGAGTGACCACCTTGCCGTTGCATCATGGGACAAGAAAGTGCGCATCTACGAGATCAATGAGCGGGGGATGAGCGAAGGAAAAGCCATGTTCGAACACCAGGCACCCGTTCTTAATTGCTGCTGGTCTCCGGTACGTTTTGGAGTCGGAAGGGGGGGGGGGGGGACCCTCTGTTCAAGGCATACATATATCCAGTTGTACATGCTAACCATTCTCTTAGGATGGCTCAAAAGTGGTCGGTGTCGGAGTAGACAAAGCTGCCCGTATGCTCGACCTTCAGGGTAACCCTACCACTCCTGTTCAAGTTGCTGCACATGACGCGCCTATTCGAAGCTGCTGCATGATTCAAAACCCGGGAAACTCGGCTCAGCCGCTCCTCGTCACCGGTTCGTGGGATAAAACCGTTAAATACTGGGATTTAAGGCAGTCTACCCCAATTGGAACTTTACAGTGCCAGGAGAGAGTCTACTCCATGGACGTTAGTAAAACTCTCCTTGTCGTTGCAACGGCCGACAGGTATATCAACATTATCGACCTCAATCAACCAACGAACATCTACAAAGTCATGCAGTCTCCACTTAAGTGGCAGACACGGGTTGTGAGCTGCTTTACCGACGGAACCGGGTTCGCGATAGGAAGTATCGAAGGCCGATGCGCCATTCAGTATGTTGAGGAGAAAGACTCGAGCTCGAATTTCAGCTTCAAATGCCACCGTGAAACCCCCCAGGGCCAATCAAACGTGAGCAACGTTTATTCTGTCAATTCTATTGCTTTCCATCCTCAGCACGGCACATTCAGCACCGCTGGGAGCGACGGGACCTTCCACTTCTGGGATAAAGACGCAAAACATCGTCTCAAAGGTTACCCGTCCGTCGGAGGCACCATATCCACCTCAACATTCAACAGGAATGGTAATATTTTTGCGTATGCAGTTAGCTATGACTGGAGCAAAGGTTATACTGGCAACACCCCCCAGACACTAAACAAAGTCATGATGCACCCAGTCACCCCGGAGGAGGTAAAACCAAGAGCAACATCAGCAAATGCACGAAGGAACAGATAATCCGATTTCGTTTGCTCTCATATTTCTTCCTCAAACATCCTCCCCCCCCCCCTTTCGCCGTGATCTCCATCTACATACTCCGTGGTTTTCCCCGCTGTTCTAATGAAAATGACGAACATCATGTACTCTTGTAAAGCGCAAAAACATCAACCCCACATCCCTATGATAATTACAACTACTTCTACCTTACTGATCTCGGAACAAAGACTTGGGGCGCATTTACACATGTCCTTTAAAGAAAAGCCTAATAATAGACTGGTCTGACTTGCTATAAACTAGAAGCTAAAACAAGATTTCTAATCCATCTGCTACTCAGGACGTCGGCAATGTCACCTGAGAAACACCCTCAGCAACCTCCTCCACGGCCTTGTCGCCAATTGAAGTTGCTACAGCATCCGCTCCATCCCTGGCTGACGCCTCTACAGGGCCTTCACTACTGGGACCTTCGTTAGTTTTGGATTTCTGCTGCTTCTTCTTGGTCTTCGCCGCCTTCTTTGCCGCTTGTTTTGCCTTCTCTTCCTCTTTTTTCTGTCGCTCGGCTTGAGACCCGCCAAACATTTCCCTCCACTCGTCGGCCTTTTTGACATCGATGTTGCTGAAAAGGTACTTTGCCTTACCAACGCGGTGGCCAGGCTTGATAGCTGTAGGCTTCCACCCATCTTTGATGTCATCGAGGCTTGGTATTAGACCGGCCGGGGCGTTCAACTGTTCAAGGATAGAAGCAGAAGTCGTAGGGAGATATGGACAGAATACGCTCGAACACAGATGAATCAAATTCACCACAATGCCAACTACCGCTGCCGCACGTTCGGGTTCATTCGCAATAAGTGAATTATCGAGCTTATTAGCCTGGATTAGGCCATTTCCTGCCTCGGCAATCTTCATGGCTGTAACAATGCCAGCACGCAGGTGAACTCCTTCCATTTCATTGATGTATTGGCGAAGAAGGCTGGTTACTTCCTCGAGAGCTGGGTAGAAAGGCTCAGAGACAGTGAATTCCGGGATAACCGAGCTGTATGCCTTTGGACTAGCAACCAGCTTAACAACTCGGTTAACCAGGTTACCAAGTTTCGCGAGTAACTCTCCATTATTACTGTCGATAAAAGACTTCCATTCAAATTGCGTATCTCCGGTTTCTGGGCGATTCTTTAGTAGGTAGTATCTCCACACATCAGATGAGACTCCTGTTTCCTTTGCATTATTGCCGAAAACACCAATCCCGCGAGATTTGCTGAATTTGCCGCCTTCATAATTGAGATATTCAGTTGTACTTAGGTGGTGTAGCATCGTCCACTTGTCCTTGGTACCCAGCTGACATCCCGGGAATATAACAGCATGGAATGGTACGTTATCCTTTCCGAGAAACTGGTATAACTGGACTTCTTCTGGGTTCCTCCACCATTTCTCCCATTCAGAAGTATAGTTAGCAGTGATAGAAGGGTATCCAATACAAGCCTCAAACCAAACGTACAAAACCTTCCTCTCAAACCCATCTAGTGGCACGGGCACACCCCATTTCAAATCTCGTGTGATACCGCGAGGTTGAAGACCTTCCTTTAGCCACGACCCAGTGATAACGCGGCTATTCTTTGGCCAGTCTCCCTTTTCAAACGCGGCGGTTGCCCAATTCTCAATTTCAGGCTGGAGCTTGTCCAGAAGGAGAAATATATGCTTCGTCTTTCGACGAATCGGAGTAGCGCCATCGACCTTGCAGCGTGGGTTTATCAGATCAAAGGGGTCAAGCAGGTGCTGGCACTTATCGCATTGGTCGCCTCGAGCGTCATCATAATGGCAGCGAGGGCATTCACCCTCAACAAAACGGTCGGCAAGGAATGAGTCATGCTTTTCACAAAAGGGTTGTTCCGTGGTTTTTTCTTCTAGATATCCATGTTCATAGAGTCTTTTGAAGATGCTTTGGGATATCTCAGTGTGGGCTTTTGTTGGCGTGCGGCCAAATATGTCGAATCCTATATTGAACCACGAATAAACTTCCTGGTGTATTTTGTTATACTTTGAGCAGAGCTCTTCGGGGGTGACGCCTTCTTCCAAAGCCTTGGTTTCGGTCGCAGTGCCGTATTCGTCCGTCCCACAGACATAAAGCGTTGGTCTGCCGCATGCTTTATTATACCTATGTAAAGACTCCTCGTGTTAGTAGTAGTCGGTGAAGTTCCCTCCCAAGACGCTCACACGAATAACTGACCTTGAGAACACATCGGCGCTCAAAACAGAGCCAACAATATTACCAAGATGCGGGACATTGTTCACATAGGGCAAAGCACTTGTGATGAGGATGTTCCTTTTCCCTTGCTGGGGTAGGATCTTCGCTGTTGGCTCCATAGTCGAGTTCGAGTTGCCGTGGGAGAAGTGGGATAGATGAAATTTAGTGGGGGGAGGGAGGTGGTTTTTTTAACTCGTTATCGATGAGGCTCAAGCTGTGGAAGTCGAAGGATTGGCGCTTGTGACTAACGATTAGTTAGTTAGCTCGATATAGACCTTAATCCTCGACTTCACCCACAAAGTCCTCCAGACAGCCCTTTTCCCCATGACAACGAGCTGTGCATGGGAGGTCTAACACATGGATATGGATAACGGCCATTTTCTCGATGATATCCTTGGCCTTGAAGACGAGTTTTACGCTGAAGGCTACCGGCTAGGGACGCTTGACGGGACAAAGGCGGGCTTCAACGAAGGCAGCGTCTTCGCCATCGAAAAGGGCTTTGAAAAGTTCCAGGCCATAGGGAAGCTCTACGGGAAAGGAATAATATGGGCGAAGCGATTGCCAAACCAGCCGGAAATTGTGAGAAGCAGCACCGTCCAGCCGCCCCATACGAGCAGTGGTGAAGCCCGGGACAGTGTGATGTTGAGTGATGATGTTAAGTTGGGCGAGCTGGAGGCACGTTCTATACCAGCGCAGGATCTGCCGGTCCTCCCCAGCAATCCGCGACTAGAGAAACACATCGCGACTTTCCTTTCGCTGGTGAACCCCCTCACAATATCTATGGAGAACAATGAAGAAGCTGTGGCCGACTTTGACGATCGATTGAAAAGGGCTGCGGCGAAAGCGAGGATCATCGAGAGGATGCTCGGCGAACCAAGCGAGCATACCGCTGAGCGCTTTGCGGGAGCCAGCAACATCGAAGATGCCAACTCACTGCCAGTTCATCTCACTGGTAGCCAGCAAACTCGAAACTCCGCCCCCGTGGTTCAGCTTTGATCAAAGACAGGACTCAGCTTTTGATGGGAAGGACTGTCTTCCATTTCTCTCCTGTTCCAGTTGGGGCCTAGTGCCTTCTTACACAAACGCACTCGTGAAATGCTCGCAACTTTGGCTATAGATCGCTGGGTAATACAATGCTATTAACTTCAATAAGTAATTCGCTACCTAGGCTGCTAAATGCCTAATATATTATGTATAAATGTTAGACATAGCCAGCATTAGTCAGGTAATTAGTTATAAATAACCAGCTAGTTAACTAGTAAATTAATACCAAAAAAACTAGGCTACCTACCTAACTTACCCACTTCAACAATCTTCCTTTTGAGAAGCACCTCTCAGTTCTTCTGCCTTTCTATGTTTCCCCCTATCTTCGGAAAAGCAGTTTTAACATGACTATCAAAATTTCTCACCTTGCAGACCTCACGCCGGCGCCGCAAGAGAGGTTGTGGCATTCATGCCCCCACCCTCAGCTCCCAATTGTTGCAACTTGTGGCGCGGATAAAATTATTCGCATCTACTCTCTCCTAAATTTCACGTTGATCTCCTCGATAACTGGTGGCCATAAGCGGAGTGTCCGCTGCTCGGCGTGGAAACCCGGCTCTGGTGAAGAAATTGTCCTTGCAACTGCAAGTTTTGACGCAACTGTCGGTATATGGAAACGGTGGGAGCGGCTTCAACCTGCCTTTACCAGTGTGTCACAAGACCCGCAGGCAGACGACGACGGAGACGATATACTCTCTGCTACTGGGGATGAAAGTGAAGACAAAGACGACTGGACGTTTGCCGTTGTACTTGATGGGCATGACAGTGAGGTGAAAGCTGTCTCCTGGTCATCCTCTGGCTCTCTCCTTGCAACTTGTTCTCGCGACAAATCAATATGGATATGGGAAGACCTAGAAGACGGCGAGAGTAACTTTGAAACTATTGCTGTTCTGCAGGACCATCAGGGTGACGTTAAATGTGTTTCCTGGCATCCAGATGAGGATCGCCTCGCAAGTGGTGGCTACGATAACACCGTTCGACTATGGAAAGAAGATATAGATGATTGGAGCCAAGTTGCCTGCCTTAATGGCCATGAAGGTACTGTGTGGTCGGTTGATTGGGAAACACCGGCACCCTCTGGAACAGGTACAAACGATACGCCAGGGATGCCATCCATCTCTCGCCGCGAGGAATCATTACGACTGAGACCAGATACCGGTCGGTATGAACCACGGCTTGTGTCCTGTTCAGACGATAAGACCGTGCGTATTTGGAAGAGATTATCAGATCCAGTAATATCAACACCCCAGGCCTTGGACAATAGTATACGCAGCACAATACGGCCCAACTCCGTCGAAGAGATGTGGGTTCAAGAAAGCATTTTGCCGAATGAGCATGATATGTCAATCTACTCCGTTGCCTGGAGCAAGATCACCGGCCTTCTTGCCTCTGCTGGCGCGGATGGAAAGATAGTAATATATCAAGAACGACGAAAGCTGGATTGCCGCTCTGGTGGTGAGTTGGGTGAAAATGCAACTGAATCTCGGAGAGACACTACCCGTACAGACGAACAACAGGACCCGAGCAACTGTAGCACGGAGACGGAATGGTGTATTCTATCTACAATAGAGGCAGCGCACGGCGTAAATGAAATAAACCATATATGCTGGGCAACGAGAGGAGGCCAGAAGACAGATTCACCGATACAGGAGATACTCTTGACCACAGGAGATAATGGCATAGTAAAGGCCTGGATATTAAAAACAGATTAATATTAATTAGCTAATGAATATTGAAATATTAACTAGTTATTAACTAAATCTAATCAACTAATTACAATAACTTCGGGATTATGCTTTCTACTCAAGTATCTTCCAGGAGGCAATCAAAAGGGCCTGTCAGTGAAGTTTAAAACATTCTACATTGATAGTACCAGTTTATACTATTTAACTAGCTATAACTTAAACCAATGGTTAGTTATTCCATTCCATTGCCATTGTGATGTAGGTATTGTCACTTTTAAGCGTATACCCTAACTAGTCCTTTATCAATCCCTCAAATTTCTGCCTTTACCCTGCTTGTTAACTGATAATTTGAAGCCTGTCATGTTATAAGCTTATACTTGCCCATATGACTTCGGAAACAACACCGCAGGGAATGTTGTAAAGGATCTCCAACGGGTAATATTTATGTTACCTCATGGGAAATGATAACCCCCCGGATAATAATTGATATGGATATTAATTGCAGGCCGGGATTTAAAGCTGTAGAAGCATTGGTAGCGCTGAACAAAACGACAGAACCTTGTCATGAGCTTTTCTCTCATCTTTCTAGACCTCTGTCGGGAGCTTTTTTTGTTTTAAACAATCGAGTTTATACAAACAGTACGAAGAGTTCTATATACATGCTGATGGAATCTGAGGCTTGTCAGCATTGAAGGAGAGATTTAATAGAGCTTATTAGGTTTCCAGAAGTGCGATGGTTCAAAGTTTGGATCTTCAATGTCTGTTTGTATATTTTGGTTACCAGGGGTGGCTGGATCCGTTGGTTGTAATGGAGAAGGTGTCCTCAGCTGGGAGGGTGGTGTACATAGAAGATCCCTGTCAGGCTCAGACGGAGTCCTCAAACTTTGAGTTTCATCGTCTAGCAGATGTATTGAGCTGTCTCTTCTAGAAGATCGGATGCCAAGGTCTATCGTTTCTGATGGAGGGTTCTTTGGTAAATTAAAAGGCGGCGGGGAGCCATAAAGGCGATACTGACGGCTGAATGCAGCTGAATGGCCGGGTAATTGCAATGAAGGGATTTTTAGTGGTGTACCAGTACCTGATGCGAACCTTATGTTGGAGCTTTGACATGTGAGCATTTTCTGGCTGCCCTGGCTCAAAGGACGTTGGACATTATCATTGCCCGCCTCATGATCCGAGGGATATGAACCATGGCGAGGTGGGCAGTATCGTGGGCGTGATATTGTAAGATTATTGGTATAGCCATAATCAGGCGGGCAACCATAAATAGCTGGGCGAGGTATATCCTCAACACTTGGCCAAGGGCGATTTGATATTTGGCCCAAGCTGCTCCGCATATTGATCTCTGTCTCCTTTGATGAAGGGGGAAGTTCTTCATGAGAGCACCTTGGAGATGAGAGCATATTCGCCCCCCTCTTGCCGGCCTTGTCCGAACGGTAACATTGCCTCCAAGATGGCTCTTGAGTCAAGGTCTCCCTTGACTTTGGAAGTTGATTACGGTGCAGTTGGACTTGCACACGAGTAGCGCTGGGAGTATGGGAAGAGGGGGATATATTGGTCTGATATGGTATTGGAGATGTTTCTGCCGCTTTTCGAAACAAACCTTCGAGAGAGTATGACTTTGGTGGATGTGTTCCAGTGCGTTCAAAAGTGTTAGAAATGTATGCATTATGAAACAGCATATCTTGCACTTTTGAGTCCATTTGGGAGGAGCCCGCGCTGTTAGAACGCCTAAGCTGCCCAGAAACGCCGCCTGCCTGGCAGGGCTCTTTGGGATCGCTTGATGAAATTTTTGAGTTTGTCCTAGACCACGTATAGTATGTGGTAGACTGCTCGCTTCCAGCAATACTACTCCCAACCTCTGATAAGGTCCTTTTCCTGCAAGAATTGGGGTTTCGAGGTCTTTTTTTGCTCCAACTAGTGGGAGAAATGGAGTGTCGAGGATCCGTTATTGAACCTGGTGGTGCTTTATTTTTTATGGATATTGGCAACTCTAGATCACAGGGGTCTTTTAACCGCTTACAGACAGGATGCTGTGGGTTTTTTGGTTGCGAAGGTGAAAAATACTTAGAGATAGTGTTTTGCTGACTTGGCTGTAACGAATTCATTTTGTCCAAGTCTGCGCAGTGGGGTATCGGGTCAAAGCGAGTCTTTGAGTGAGAAGATAAGAAGTTAAGCTCGGGAAAAGAGAGGTCTGGAACTGCTGATGAAGCCAATTAGCAGATAGTAATAAGACAGTAAGGTGGGAATATCTCACGTTCATTTCGTATGACCGGAGACGAAGCTCGGCCGCGTCTAAAGAGGCCACCAGCAGCTACGCTAAGCTTCCCGAGGGCATTAGTAATGTGACTGGCACCGCTTAGGTGGCTATTGTCCGTACCGTAAGCCGCTCTTGAGAAATATTTGGAGGCTTAAAATTATCTTTGATGGTTGTGCTTCCGGATTTCCGGCCAGATTCCAGCCGTTTTACCTGACGATGGGTCTTGCTGGGTCTTCGCCCTGTTCTAGGCTCGTACCGATCTTCCCTTGTTTTACGCCTAGGCTGGCGCTGGTATCGTGGGTTGTTGCCCAGTCTGTCAGGTCTAGGGCTACTATGTACGCCCATCTTTGCCGGTTTGCCCAGGCTAATATTATTCTGAGATTGGGATATATCGATGCCACTAGTCAAATGTTGGAAATTTAGAGTTAATCTGGGTAGTTGTATGTGAGCTTGTCAGCTCAAACAAGGGAATAGCAGGTCAAGGCCGTAAGCCCAAGGTCAATTCGAGTATCTGGGGCGGTATTGGGTTGGTGTCTGCAAGAGTATGCAACTGAGTGGTGGGCAACTTAGTCGTCACTAGGCCAAGTGATAAAGTTAAACCCAAAAAGGGTAATTCAACGTCGTTTCAAAAGAGGCAGCTTCCTCTCTGAAATAGATATTGTGAGTGTCAGTTTGCAGGATCCCATTAGCTTCTAAACTGCCTGATGTTAAGAGCCTTACAACCTACACCACCAGGAGGTGTCTTCTCCCAATTAACTAGACGGATGGGTCGTAAGATGGAAACATGTAGATTTAAACATATCTCTCGGGCTTGGTGCGGTCGTCAAGGTCGCAGCTAGCTTAAGCGGGAGGGATTTCAATGTTAACAGTGTCTCATTTAAATCGCTAACGAAATACAGTACTATCAAAGAAACTCCCAAGATTAGAAATACGAGAGGATAACAATGCCCTTTTCTCCAAGCATCAACATCAACACCAGTTTAGCCAAGGTGAGTATTTGGATACTCAAAAACTCAGTAACAAAGGGCGTTTTCTTTACCGGGTTTTGTCCTGACAACTTCGTAACATCATGTTTTGTCCTTCAAGCCTTGCGACCTGAAGTTTGAGTTCGTCCCGTTCCCTGAGGGCATCCGCTAGCTGCTTCTCTAGGCTAGAGATTCGATCTTCCTTTCTTTTGCGAAATCTGCGAGCAGCCATGGTATTACGGTGTCGTTTATCATTGGCAATTTCCTCTGCAGAACGGCTATCATCATCTGCACGTGACCGTTTACGGTTGCTGCTTGACTTGGTGGTTGAGCTTGAGGATGATTCGGGGCTGAGACCAATTCCGGGAACAGTGGTGCTCGAAAACTCTGGACTTGTTGGTGGAGTCCTGGACGAATTCCTTGTTGTTATTGTTGGGACATTAGTCACATCAGGAATAGGGTCCTCGGTATTGCTGGCTAGGGGGATATCAAGGAGGCATGGATCAGAGTCTTTCATGGAGTGTAATGAGCCGTCCTTAGATGCTGGCGTTTGAATGGGACTGTTATCGATAGATGGTGTAAGTATCTGACTCTGGGAATTGCTTAGATCGAAGTCCTCAGTAGAAAGCAGTGCTTGTAACGGGTCGTCGTAAAGTTCCCAACTCTGTGACAAGTCTAGAATGTCCTGTCCTGTAGAAAGAGGGTATTGATCCTGGGCAAGGTATGCTGTGTGATCTGGAAAGAAAGCGGCAAAATGGTCTGGTGTCGGAAAGGGGGAAGAAGAATCCGCAATCGGCGGAGCAAGCGAGGAAGAAGTAGGCGGAAAAGGCGAAAAATGGCTGCTGATACTTGTTGACGAGGACGAGGAAGGATGAGTAAATAACGGTTGAGAATGCTGAGGCGTGCAGATACCGAGCTGGTCGTCGCAATCACGATGGCCACTTGGTAGCGGAGACAAGGCACGGCTGGAAGAATCCGAGGGTCTGACGAACGCAGCCGGCTGATGCACAAGCAGTGGCCGACATGACGAGATGGTGGAGGGTTAACGGAGTTCTATCAAGGTGTAGCTGAGGTTCACAGCGCTTGGGGAGCCACGACGTGGAGGCAGCAGCAGAGAACAAGGAGGCGAGGACAGCGATGGGCGTCGGGCTTCGGGCTTATATATAGTCGCCCTCGGCCCGCCCCAAAAGGTACAGCTGAGCTAAGCAGCTTAGTCATACCCTTAACGGGCCGGAGGGACATGGCGCGGGTGACAGCCAATCAGGAAGAGAACTTCGCCCCACTGACAGGGGAGCTCATCTTGGCATCAACATCGCAGCCAATAGGAGTCGCCTAAAATGAGTCATTCTTGCTCACAGTGAGAAACGTCGAGATGCCGAGGAGGCGAGGCGAGAAGGAGGAAGCAGCCTAAGCCTTGTTTGTGTTGAGACGAGATGACGATCAGCAACGCTTTTCAGCCCTGAAGACAGACAGAGAGGTAGACGGAGGAGGCATGGGGAGGTTCTGACGATGTCGACAAGTTTTTGACTCCTTCATGACAGCTGGGAGTTCAGCTCGGCAAATATGGTTTCTTCATTGCCCATGGATGGATAACTAGATAACTAGCTTGGATGAGAGATGGGGTCCTAGGGATGCTTACTCTGTCGGGTTGACCGAGGCGAGGACTCTCTGTCGGCTTTTGGAGATGCAGTATGGAGTAATAATAGCTGCACATCTGCAACCACTCGGGTATGTCTAACTTGCCCTGCGCTACGACCCTGATATATATATATATAATACAGCTACATCTGGGACTGGAAGTTGAAGAAGCCACTATGCAATCAATGGACGATTACGCTAGAAGGCTCAGAATTACTCACTCTTGCTCTTGCCAGCTCTTAACAGCCTCGAAGGAGAGTGATTACCGGGAGAACTAGGGTAAGAAGGCGATTGATGGCCAAGACATGGGCCAAAAGGCGGATGAATAGATATCTAATGGTTAAACTGTATGCCCCTAACATGTCTGTAAAGCCCCTTCGCCAGATAGCTGACTGCGGCTATGCATGTTAACAGGACTAACTGATCTGGGTGACAGGCAATTGTTCTACAATCACCCTTATTATTGTTACAAGTCAGGGCATATACGGAGTATTCTTTTTCTGGTTACCAAAGTCAAGCGGTGGAATTCGTTAACTAGTTACCTCGTCAGAGACACCCCAGATGTCACTCGAAGGCGCAGAAACAGCCAACTAACTCGTTACCCAGCTAGCAGGCCAGTTAATCTACAGGCAACCTAAATAACTAATGGGCAACAACTCAACTGGATAATTACTATTACCCGAAAGCCATTAGTTATTATTTTCCAGCTCTGATGCTTCGCAGGGGCCCTTGTGGTGGGTGGAAATAGCCCGGGGTTGCTGGAGTCAAGGAGTCAAAATAAAACGGGACGGGAAGGCCTGGGTAACTAACTCACTCTCTCTGCCGCTGCTTCTAAAGCCCTCGAGGGAGTCAACAGGCAAAAAAGAGGCCGTCTCGGAAGAATACAACTGCTGAGGCACTTTCTCGTCTTCTTCCGTCTCGCTGGAGCGGCCGACGATCATGGAGGCTGCATGCGCCAAGCTCAACAGGAGCCTGCTTATCTTCGTGTCAGAGCGTGTGGAGTGGCAGGGGGTGGGGGGGGAAGCCAGCAGGCGCATCGTCCATGACATCCATCCATCCATCAGAGAGAGAGAGAGAGAGAGAGATAGAAGATGCCTGTATGTACTCCGTACTATGTACATGCACTGCACTGCAGCCTCCTGTTCGAGCCAGCCAGTCCGCGTCCCCCATCCCCGTTCCCCCCAGCCTATAGGGGCAAAGAGAGATAGCGAACAAGATTTGTGATGGTTCAACCCTGGACTTGCCGACGGGCCAGTCAACAGGCCAGGACGGAGGGCTAGTGTGCAACCACTGCAGCGTTCTCTGAGGCTGTGGACGAGATGCTGGCTATCCAAGGCTGCCATCGCGGCGGTCGACCGTCGAATGCTGGCCAGAACGCCGAAGCAGCGGCGCCAGGAGGAGCCATGGAGGGGAGACGAAGATGCGAGGGCTGCCGCCTCTCAGGCAGACGCAAAAAAGTATCTAGTTATGGGGGTAACTCGCTAGTGACCTCGCTGCAAGTTTGCTGGGCCTTATCATATACTAAGTAACTAGCTGGTTAACCCGAGGGAGCTGCCTCTGTCTCTGGACGGAGTAACTGTCTGGCTAGTTGGGCTGTCTGGCTGTCTGGCTGTCTGGCTGTCTGGCTGCTGCTACGCCGGACTACGAACTCGCTGCCATGACAAACCAACCACCCGACTCGACGGCCTCCCGCTTGCTGTCATTTCGTCCTTGCCAGCTAGTTAGCCAGCTAGCTCATCCATCCGTCTTCGCACACAAGAAAAAAAAAGCCTTCTTTGCTTTTCGCAATTTTTTTTTTTTTTTTTTTTTAGTCTTTTTTTTTACTTCTTCCTTTTTCTTCTTCCTCTTTCTTCCTCCCCTCCTTTTCCTCTCTCTCTCTCTCTCTTCTCTTTCTCTCTCTCTTCTCTTCTTCTTCTCTTCTTCTTTACCAGCTTTCTTGAGTTGTCTTGTTGCATTCGTTCTTTGCAAAAGGGAGGCAGTCGGATAGTCACTTTATCCTTCACTTCTACTTATACTCACAACCTCCTCCTTCTCTGCCTCTTGATTTCTTCTATCAACTAGTCTTGCTCTACCTATCCATCTCTACCCAGCTGTTGCGCGCGCCCTTTTCTGTCCCGTCAAGCTTTTTACGGCCTTCCAGCTTTCTTCTTCCTCGGCTTCTCCTCGTTGAAGAAACACCCTGTTCCACTGTCCATCGGCTCTCTGCTCTTCGTGATATCCATCTTTCCGCCTCAAAACAAAAAAATATAAAAATAAAAAAAGATCAAGATGGCCCCTCCAAAACTGTTCATTGGGTTTGTTTGACTAGTCTCTTTGCTTTTTCTTCTTCTTCTTCTTCTTCTTCTTCTTCTTGCTTCGTCGTCTATCTCTTCGCTTTAACTAGTTATGCTCCACCTGCTAATAGTTACTCTCTTCGTCTTGGAACAGTGGCCTCGCATGGCATACAACTGACGATACCCTGCGTGAAGGGTTTTCGAAGTTTGGCACCATCGAGGAAGCCGTTCGTTGCTCTCTTTATTATTCTATTTTATCCATCCATTGATCTGTCTAGTCGGCCGGACACAGGATTGGTTATGCTTTGTAGATAGCTGATCTCCCATGTCCAGATTGTCGTCAAGGACCGTGATACCAACCGCAGCCGCGGCTTTGGCTTTGTTCGTTTCTCCAGCGACAGTGAGGCTGATGCCGCGCTGAATGCGATGAACAACCAAGAGTATGCTTGCTGCTCCCCTTAGTAGAAGGACCTGCTCTCTTTTCATACTGGATTTGCCTTTTTGCTCACCGTCCACCAACAGGTTCGACGGCCGTGTCATTCGTGTCGACAAGGCGACTGAACGCTCTTCTGGCGGCGGTGGAGGCTATGGCCAGCGTCAGGGAGGCTACGGCCGCTTTGACAACTCTGACCGCGGCGGCAGCTACAACCGCGGTGGCTACGGTACGTGTAGATACAAACATGCGCTCTCCGAGTGAGACTCTGGTTTTTAACTGACTTAATTCGGGCCATCTAGGCGGTGGCTATGATTCTCGACAAGGAGGTGGTGAGTTCTTTTGTCTTCCACGGGTCTGGCGTAGTTATATTTCTTACTAACTTGTCAATTACCTACTGCAGGCTGGGGTGGGCAGCCGCAACAGCAGCAGCAGACATACCATGGCCAGAACCAGGGAGGCAACGGAGGAATGTAACTCTCGCACTCTCCAGGCTAGCCAGCTAGCTCTAGGATGATGCCAGCCTTTTCGCCTCCAACCTGCCTCGAATTTTTTTTTTTTTTCTAAACACTCTTTTCCTCCTTTTCATTTTCTTCTCTCTACCCCTCTATTTGTCCAATTTTCCAACAGATTCTCGACAGCGAAGTACGATAGTTCACGAAGAAGGGCCACGATGTTACGAATAACGAGTGAGACAGATACCTAGTTATGTACCAGATAACCTGACCCAACCCAACGATCAATCAGCATCTATTTCATTCAGACCACCGGAACCTACATACCGCTCTAAAGGAGAAAAAAAAAAATTACTCGACCAGATTATCTTGCTGCTGCTTTCGAGGATAGAAGGGTCTCTGCATCTTTCACCACGTCTTTTTCTCCTCCTTCCCATAGCCCCATTAATCGCCCATTTCTCTCCTATCCAACCAATGTTTCCCTATAGTTTATGACTGCTCTCCAGAGATGGGGGATCTTTTTCTGATCTTTGTTTACCCTCCAGCACTGACACCTTTTCCTTTCTATGAAAACATCTCCCCTATCTCTCAAAAGTAGGCTTACTACGAGACAAAAAAAAAAAAAAATAAGGCCATCACCCTCTTTGCTCCTTTCATTCCGCTTCTATGTTATGCCTGTTTTTCAGATGCTTTCGAATGGCTGGCCACTCTTCTACAATCAATTCGCTATTTTTGTATGATGAGCTTGCTACTTTGATCCCCCTGAGTTAAAAAACAGAAAAGAAAAAGGGTTGTCCCCTGAATTCTCCCGAAATCTTAAATTGCTTCTATTCGGTCGGTTAAAGCCAATCGTACTCCGCATGCATCTAATATATGCGACGCTGGAGGAGCGCTGGGCATCATGGGCAGACCATCACTGAGACTTGAGTTCAGGTAACAAGTGTAGTTGAGATAAACGTCTGGTCAAAGTCCTGCCCTTTTTTTTTTTTTCTTTTTTTTTTTTTTTTTAGATGTCCATAACTAACTAGTTGTATATAACTAAACTTGATCTATCGACCCCACAAACCCACTTCGCTTCTATAGATAGGGTATGAGAAGTGTACAAGAGCCACAGGCGATGCTCGTGCATATAAAAAAGAAATGAGAGAGACAGATCTAAACTCTTAGCATATAAGCATGGCTGTCAGTCAGCCTCCTTGTTCCAGGGCCTTGACGCGCCGCACCAGGTCCGTGACATGAACGTCAGAGGAACCCAATCCGAGGCCCTCGAGCGCGGTCTCAAGCGCATAGAGATAATCCTTGTTCTCTCCACTCTGGCCCCGGCTTGCATAAATCACTTCCGCAATGGCATCCGGCTCGCGCAGAGCTGGTTCACGCACGAACTGGGTGTTGCTCGGGAGCCCGATATAGACCAGGCATTTTCTCGACTGCAAGCCAGCAGCAGACTGGGCTTCATCATTCTTGGAACTTGAGCATGGATAAAAGGGAGTGTAGTGCACACTGTAGCCATCTATCTCTCGGTCGTCCAGGTATGCACTCACTTCCTCTGCGTGTGAGGCAGGGATGTGGTATGCTGCACCCCAGACTAGGGACCCGTCGGTAGTCTGTTCAAGATCTTGTTGCTGAGAATCGTTTAGTATGCAGTACATATGCTTTCTGGGGTGGCTGCACCAGCCTCCAGGCGTAATCTATCAAAAGACCATCGGGGAGGGTATCGGACTGACTGGATCAGAAAGGGACTCCCAAAACGAACGCTCGATAACTGTGACCACACGACCCGGTGCCTCTGGGGTTCCACGATGATCCGTACTGGAAATATGAGAGCATTTCCCGTCAGTAATCGCTGTGGTTGGCTGGAGGTGTTTGTTGTGCTAACTACAGGGGTGAGGTGGCCGCACCTTGCCTATCGATCCAAATTCGATATCAGTCAGTTCAACACCTAGCCCTCTTTATCACTGAAAGTCTGGATGCTTTGATCCCCAAGCAAGCCTTACCTGCCAGAATCGACGAACGTAGCCCTTGATATACCCGGCAACCCGCTGGTCTGAAGGAACCAAAAAAAAAAGAAAAGAAATTAATATAGGGCCACCATTCTCACAGGCGGACAGTCTCGACGTACCGTAATGTGGCGGAGGTTTCCATATTAGGCTCCTAGGTGTGCCAAAGCTATTAGCATGGGACGTCGCTTTCAAAGAGCATGGTAGAAGGACAAGTCGTTTTGACTGCGTTGACGAACCCGTAACCAAATACCCAGAGATCCCCGGCCGGGAAGTGGCTCTTCCATGATTGCAGCTCCGTAGACGCCATCACCGGCTGAAGGTCACCCGCTTCTTGATCAAGACCTAACTCGTTAACCAGTTAACCAGCTAGTTATATAAAAAGACCTTTCCAGCTGGTAGCGATAGCCAGGTAGTTAGCTAGAGGGCTCCAGGAAGCGTGCTGAGTAGCTATAGCCGTTGGAGGGACAGGCGGAGGCTAGTTTTACCTCAGATAATTAGCTAAATTGTGGCTTGCAAGCATCACAGCGTCGACGTCAATTCATATTTAGGTATTTTATCAGTCTCCTGCCCTCGGTCCTTCGTTAGTTATCGGCCAAACGGCTCCCGTCCCCGCCGTTGGCTCCATCCTGGGGCCCGCCATCGCAGCCGCTCCGGGCGTTGGAACATTGTTCTTCCACGGCTCGCTCAGAGCGAGGTTGCTTGGGCAGTTAGCTCGTTAGTTAGGGAGAGTTAGGTACCTCTAGGCAGCTAAGGTAGCTAATTAGTTGACTAATTAACAGGTTAACTGGGGCCACAGCGAAGATCAAGAGTGAGATGAAGCCTCGAGCCTCGCAAAACGGCCGTCCAATCGACGAGTTTGGCTGAGGCGAGCGAGGCTCCGGCAGACCCAAAGGGACAGCCCGTCGCCAGAGAGCCCGCGAGACGTCTGCGCCCTGCTCGTCCTGGGCCCTCCAACAGTCCACCAGTCAGTTAACTGTAGCGAACTAGTTAACTAGTTAACGAGGCTAGTTAGCTAATGAGCCATAAGCTGCGGTTAACTCGCTACTTAACGAGTTAACAAGCTGCCGGCCAGTCATTTGGTCAAATTCTCAGCAGTGACGAGGATGGATTAAAGAGATCACATGGCGGGGGGAGAGACGTCGATGCAACAAAGTCTTTTGCTCTTCTAACTGCGATCTCGTTTGCTTCTACTCCAGCCTCGAACTCCTCAGACAGTTGGTTTTACAGCTCCAGCTCCTTTGGTCGCTCGTTGAAGCATCTTCGGCTCTGCTGTCTTCCCGATAAGTCGCGACTCCTGGACAGAAAGGTGCTTTCTGCTTCGGCGGGGGGAGGGCTACATTATTAACTACAGCCAAAGGGACAAGGTCGTCGCATGAACGCCTTAAGGGACATATAGCCATGGCTTATAAGGGAGCATACAACCCAGACGCGCTGCCAGCGTAAGTTCCTCCTGCGCCCATCTTGTCACTGCCTAGGGACAAACGGGCTGGCTAACCTCTATACTGCGTGTCACCATGACATTAGACACGCTGAGCCTGAACAGGTTTGTTCTGCCGAGTAAATGGCCCTCCTGGGGAGGATGAAACCGAATCTTGCTAACGTGGAATACAACTCCTCTGCGCGCGGTTTAGGTGGCTCAAATGCTGGGTGCGATGCAACCGTCACAGTCTCAACACCCTGCTCACAGCTCACGGCCCCAGGGCAACGCAGAACAGCATTCACAGCGCCGTCCCTCAGGCAACCATTCATTTCAGCCTCCGCGACAGCACTATCCGGCGTCATCATCGCAGAACGGCCCTCCGCGAGTAGATCCGTACTATAACCAACATTCCAGCCCGTCAATAGGAAACCGTCTTCACTCCCCGCCGCCCCAGCACTATGGCTTTGGCCCTCGCCCCGTCCAGCCGGCTCAAAATCGACCGCCTCCCACCTCATACCCTCCACGGACCCCATTACCACCAAGTGCGGGAGGGGCAGCTCTACCAGCGTCTAACGAGCCACACGACCTGTTCCCGCTATTTCGTGCAGCCAACGCATCAAACTCGGGTTCTCTCAGTGCATCTGAACTCGGGTCTGCGCTTGTAAATGGGGACTATACCTCGTTCAATCGTGATACCGTCACGATGATGATTCGCATGTTTGACCGGGACGGCAACGGTGCGGTAAGTTTCGACGAGTTTGTGGCTCTCTGGCGATTTCTAGCTGCATGGAGAGGATTATTTGACCGGTTTGATGAAGATATGAGCGGGCGTATCAGTTTCCAGGAATTCAGCAAGGCGCTGGTGGCGTTCGGATACAAACTTAGCCATACATTTGTTCAGACTTTGTTCAACACGTTCGAAAGCAAGGCCCAGCGGAATACAGCTTCGGTTCCTGGACGGACGGATGGAATGAGCTTTGATCTCTTCGTCCAGGCTTGTATAACTCTGAAGCGAATGACTGATGTTTTTAAGAGATACGACGATGATCGGGATGGATATATAACATTGAGTTTTGAGGAATTCCTGACAGGTATGACGGCCTGATTATTTATCCATGTCCCCCTGGGCTTCTCCCTTTTGGGCGCATATTTACGAAACTAACCGATCATGTCCAGAAATCTTACCACTTCGAGAATAAACAAACAAGCTTTAGATAGCCAGGAAGCAGTAGCACTGTTGGGGTTGCGCAGCTTTGCATCATTATTCTTTGGTGTTTTTGCAGACATTTAACATTTTACATGTAACTTATGAAAAACGGATGAAACATGGAAAGCCCGAAACAGGACATTGCATATGAGTTAGATAACTAACCGTATTATGAAAATATATGGGAAATATATGAGCTATTTATTGTGCAATCTTGCTTAGAGGGTTAATGAAATGAGAAAATGGCGATAGCCCGAAGCCAACTATAAAGAGAAAAAACCGTTGGCCCACGGCCGATATGGCGGAGAGTCTAGGGCATATATATATTCCATCCATAAGGAAAAGTCATGACGAATCAACGGAGCGGCAAGAAGAAATCCATGGACTGATGGAAAATGCAGTGAAGAAAAAGGGGGATATTTTACGGGGTGAGATACTAACTACCAGGAGAGCTAATTATATGTAGTCAGCTCGCGCAGCAAATAGTCCCTTTTTGTTTTCGTAGTATATCATAGGGACGTGAGTTTTATTTCCATTATACACCCACTTTATTCATGGGGAGGTTTTCGTAAAAGAATTCTTGGAACTAGACTAATAGAGAGAATTGTTCGCCATTTGAATGTAAAATCAGTCGATCACAGGCGGTTAGGTGTTGCTGTAAGCGGCCACTGGTAGCCTGCAGCATCGCTGAATTTATAACCGAAAGATGAGGTGAAGTCATCGAGGACAGCAGGTCCTCGAGAGCCTGTGGCAAGAACGACTGTTAGAGAAGCCAGATAGAAAGGAAAGGCTGTAACTGCTTACCATAGGGGTACTCCATTGGGACAATTTCTTTGTTGTCGTCAAGGTAGTGCAACAATGGGGTAAAGATCCTCCAGCTGGCATCAAGCTCGTCATCACGGACAAAATTTGAATGATCCCCCTTGAGTGCATCCAGGATGAGGGATTCATAGGCTTCTGGAATCTTCAAGTCTGAGAATCGTCGACGGTATGTGAGATCAAGCTCGGTGACGACAGTCTGCATTGAGAGCCCAGGGAGTTTTGAATTCATTTTGATATATACCGATTCGTTGGGCTGCACACGAATGACCAGCTCATTTCTGGGGATATCTTTAAATATACCGGAGGTGACATCGCGGAACTGGATGCGAATCTCTGTCTTTTGTTCGTTGAGAGCTGTCAAAATAATAATAATAATAATAAAAATGACCTAGTAAGCACAGGCATAATTTAAAGCGGGTGATACACACACGGGCAACAAACCTTTGCCAGCCTTCAGGATAAAGGGAACCCCGTCCCATCGCTCGTTCTTGATATATGCAACCATTGCACAGAAGGTAGCACATCTGGAGTCCTTGGGGACAGTCTCGTCCTCCTTGTATGCAGGCTTAGTGCCGTCTAGGGACTTTCCATACTGGCCGATGATGACGTTCTTGGGCTCGATCGCATCGATGCCCCTTAACACTCTCACTTTTTCATCACGGATGTCTTCTGCAGAGAAGGATATTGGTCGCTCCATGGCAAGCAGGGTTAAAACTTGGAGAAGATCTAGCCCAAGACACAAGCAAGACACAATTAGCGGACGGCCTATTAGTCGTAGTAGGAATAGATATCTGTTTGCATACGGTTCTGCATGACATCTCTGACAATTCCGAACTCGTCAAAGTAGCCGCCACGGCCCTCAGTACCAAACGGCTCTTTAAAGGTGATCTGCATAGTAGTAGATAGACAAGAGTCAGCGAATGATGCCCCTTTTTCCCTGTCTGTTCAAGCTCAAATAGCAGAAACGAATAAAATATACCTGGACGTTATCTATGTGGTGCCGGTTCCAGGTGGCACCGAAGAACTCATTTCCGAAACGTAGAATGAGGATATTTTTCACCATTTCCTTTCCAAGGTAGTGATCGATACGGAATATTTCATCCTCCCGCCAATTAGGCTCAAGAGCCCTCTGTAGCTCTCGGGAGCTACCTAGATCTTTTCCAAACGGCTTCTCGACCTGCACATGTCATCAATCATTGATATTAGCCATAGCTATCCTGTTAACTCGAAGGCTCAGGGAGCAGGCCACTAACAATTATCCTCGTGATGCCATTTTCTGGGTAGCAGTTCTTCTTGAGATGTTGGGAGACCGTGATGAACACGCTTGGCGGCAGGGCCATGTAGAAGACCCTGTTTTGCTCCTTTCGGCCCTTCTCTAATTCCTCCAGGTGGTTTTTAAGGGTGATGAAGGATTCATCCTGGTCGTACTGCCCGGATATGTAGGAGCAGAGCTCGCAGAAACCATTCAACTGCTCCTCGAGCTCCTTGGTAGGGACTTTGATATAGGACCGGATTCGCCGGACATATTCATCATGGTCCATCTTTGTGCGAGCATATCCGACGATCTTGATGTCCTTGGGCAGGAACTTGTTGCGATACTGCGGATTGAGGGAGGGATGGTCAGACGTGCGGCTTGCTGGGAGGCTGTGACTGTTGGTTCCCCGAGAGGAAACGGAAGAGACGACTTACCAGGCCAAAGAGCGCCGGGAACTAGTTGGTTGGAGAGAGAAAGCGGCCGTTGTTAGCCCACGCCCAAAACAGGCATCGTCACTGGCGGCAGAGACGCGAAGATACTCACAGTCTTCTTCTTTGCTAGGTCTCCCGAAGCACCCAGGACGACGATGACAGTGTCGTCCTTGAGCTCCATCGAACTACACGCACACAGCAAGAGACGTCATCATCAGCGCAGCCATCCCAAAACAAAATAAAAAAAAGCACTGTCAACACTTACCCGGGAGCTGTCTCGTTGTGTGTCATTGAGCCCGCCATGGTGTGTGTGTGTGTGTGTGTGTGTCGAGGCCGTGGTTGTCGCGGTTCAGCTTGCTAGCCGAGCTCGATAACTCGTTAACCAGTTAACTAGTGAGATGACGGAGGGATGGCTGAGCAGAGCAGAGCTGGCAGCGGGGTGGTTTCTCTCGACTGGAACAGCCGGGCGGGATCAGCGGGCGAAAAAGCAATTGAACTGCCCCACCGAGAGCAGCAGCAGCAGCAGCAGCAGCAGCAAGCAGTAGTAGGACGAGCGAAGAGCAGAGGTTCCTTGGAGGCGGCGCTGGAGGAGAGCAGCGTGAGCGAGCGAGAGGGACGACGGACGGAGATGGAGTTGGCAGGGCGGGCGGACGAGGGCTTGCGGACGAGGGATCGAGGGAGCTGGGTCGACGGGGTTTCGGCAGCAGCAGCGGCGGCGGCGGCGGCGGCGGCGGGCGGAGCAAGCTGGATGGATGAAGACGCAGCGTGGGCGAGGGATATGGTTATTGAAGTTACGGAGTGCTGGACGTTGACCAGGCAGTAGTAATAATAATAATAATAATAATAATAATAATAATAATAATAATAATAATAATAATAATAATAATAATAATAACTACCTGTTACGACGTCGCCCGGGACTACGCAGGACGTCGCTGGTCGTCTACGGATAGCTGCCTATGATCTCCTCCTGCGAGTTGACTAACGCGCTCGGTGTTATATAGCTGGCTGGCTGCGCTGTCTACATATACCCATTAGTTATGCATCACTGCCGAGTTGCTGTCAGAGCTGCTGCTGGTGCTATGTAGTAGTTTGTTAGTTAGTTAGTTAGCTTGTTATAGTTATGTATGGATGGACGGAGTATGGATGGACGTTCACTTCCCTGCAGCCCACGAACCCCTTTGCGACTCGGGCTCGATGGCCTGGCAGCTCGTTTCCTGGAGGATGATAGCTAGGAGTTACTCCTTGCGTGGCTAGCTACAGCGCCGGTTTAGCTGGGATAGGATGATACGGCATTCACCTGGCTATAGTACTGATTGACTCTTTGATGCTCGTCCCAGACACTCGCCAGCCGAAATAAGATTCCTATAACTAGGTAGTTAACTAACTGGTTAACTTGTTATATGCGCAGAGTTTTGGCTCCCCAGCCACGGCAAAAGGGACTGCCAGGCCAGCGATGGTCACTCTCCCTCGTTTCTGCCCGTGGAGAGACGATGAAGGAGCCGAAACTCCACGTGGAAGATGCAAGGGATCGTTATGGGATGCGGATGCCCACTCTCTCTCGCGGATGGGATCCCGCCGGGGGGGGGGGGGGGGGGGGGGGAAAAAAAAGGGGGTGGTTTTTGTTTGTGTTGGGGAAAAAAAAAAAAAGGGGGGAAAATTTTGGGGGGAGACACAGAAATGAAAACAGCCCCACCTCCGCCCACCCCCCGCAAAATAGAAAAAACAAGGGGGTGAATTTTTGCGCTCTGGTCGCATGTGGAGAGGCACACCTAGT
>QQSR01000214.1:0-33439 GCA_003664465.1 Trichophyton mentagrophytes
GTGTGAGAGTGTTCTTTCGACTTTTTGTGCGCGCCCAGAAAATTGTTGGTTTTCGTTTTTTTTAAAAAGAAGCCTTTTTTTTTTTTTTTTTTTTCCTTTTTTTTTTTTCTTTTTCTCTTTTTTTTCTAAAAACAAAAAAAAAAAAAAAAAAAAAAACCCCCCCCAAAAAAAAAAAAAAAAAAAAAAAAAAACGCCCATCCTACGCGGAGCTGCCAACTTCACCTGCAGATAACAGCCTCACACAACACTGTTTAGCAGCGGTTACTACGTCGATAGCATCTGGCTGTCTAGCTGAAGACTGCTTTACTGCCTCTGCCTCGCCTCGGAGCGCCGGTCAGCCACGATAAGAGCTCTTTTGCTGCCTTGGTTGGATATACCGAGCTCATGGACCATGTAGGCCGCCGCCCTCACCACCCTCACTCCTCCTCACTCTCACCTCTCTCCCGGCCTTGATTCTACACGCCGGAAACGAAGATCCAGGCTGACGAGCGTGCCTTGATACTGCAGGTTAATGATGCTGATACCATGGTGCCCGACTACGACCAGTTCGAGAACAATGACCGGACAGACGTGGTCGTCGTGTCGCCTGCCGGCTCAACCTCGAACGACGTAGACATGGAGAAACCACTCGCCAATGACTGTACGTGCTCCCCCGGCTGCTGTGATTTTTGCCCTGCCAGAGACTACTCGCGTCTCTCTGTCTGTTCCTCTGAGCTCTGCGGCGCGCCTGGCCCCTCCCCCTCATCCCGTCGAGTGCCTAACCAAGCACTGCTCCCGCTGCCAAGAGCATGGTCGTTATTCTTTGCCGGTAGCTTACCCAGGCTAACTCTTGTGTTTGCTTGATAGATGAGACGATGATGTCGAGAGTCCTACCGGTAGACCCAGATCTGGAAACCGAAGGAGAAACGTATCACACATGGCACATAAAGAATTGGACAAAGCTGCCGCGGAGAGAGCATGGACCCAAGTTTGAATGTGCCGGCGCACCATGGTACATCCCCCTCACAAGACGAGAGCAAGATAGACAACAAGCCGAAATAATCTCTCTAACCGGTGTTTTAGGAGAATATTGTTTTTCCCCTACGGTAACCAGGTAGAACATGCTTCCTTCTACCTGGAGCATGGATGGGAGGAGAACGTGCCGGAGAACTGGTACGCTTGCGTGCAGTTCGCCCTTGTCCTATGGAATCCAAACCACCCAGACATATATATCTCGAACAGTAAAGCCACTCCCGGGCCATTTTCAACTAGAGACGTGGGCTAATTTGGATGTAGGAGCGACACATAGATTCAACGCGGAAGATTCGGATTGGGGTTTCACGCGGTTCTGTGAACTACGAAAGCTATTTCAGCATGTCCATGATGACAGAGGTGTGCCACTCGTAGACAATCAAGAGGCCTGTCTCACTGCATATGTGCGAGTGGTGAAAGATCCTACTGGTGTCCTATGGCATAACTTCCAAAAGTATGTTTATCCCCATTATCTTAGTAGCTATCCATATAGCTAATGTACCACAGCTATAACTCTAAGAAAGAGACTGGCATGGTTGGTCTCCGAAACCAGGGCGCAACCTGCTACCTTAACTCACTGCTCCAATCTTTGTTCTTCACCAATGCATTCCGAAAGGTACGCCAAACCTACCTCCAAATACGCGCTGTCGTTGTGCTAAATGATAAATAGGCTGTATACCAAATTCCTACCGAAGATGAAGCAAATAAAAAGAACTCTGCCTGGACCCTTCAACGTTTATTCTACTCACTCCAAACATGTGAAACTCCCGTTTCAACCTCAGAACTCACCGAGTCCTTTGGATGGAAGTCAAGAATAATCTTCGAGCAGCAAGATGTCCAGGAACTCTCCCGTATACTCATGGAGAAGCTCGAGGCGCAAATGAAAGGCACGCCCGCTGAATTAGCACTCCCGAATCTCTTTGTGGGCAAGGCCAAAACTTACATTTCGTGTATCAACGTTGATTATGAATCGTCGCGGATAGAGGACTTCTGGGATATACAGCTGAGCGTCAAAGGAAACAAGACTTTGGATGACAGTTTCAAATCTTACATCAACGTTGAGATCATGGATGGAGAGAACAAATATGACGCAGGAGCTTCTCATGGTTTGCAGGACGCCCGAAAAGGTGTTATTTTCGAAAGCTTCCCACCCGTCTTGCATCTTCACCTACAAAGATACGAATACGATTTCAACCGCGATGCAATGATGAAAATCAACGACCGGCATGAATTCCCAGAAGAGTTCGATGCGTCGCCCTACCTATCCGCAGATGCAGACCGGTCTGAACCCTGGGAATATAAGCTCTTCGGCGTACTTGTTCATAGCGGTGACCTTAATGCTGGACACTATTATGCCTTTTTGCGCCCAACCAAAGATGGCCACTTCTACAAATTCGATGATGACAAGGTGATCAGAGCAACGAACAAGGAAACGTTGGAAGAGAACTTCGGAGGGGAGTATGCAAACGGAGCCGGGATGCGCCAGCCTTATACCCGGAATTACTCGACAAAACGCTCGATGAACGCATACATGTTAGTTTACATCCGAAAGTCTAGAATCGACGACGTCCTTATCAACGTTGGAAATGAGGATGTGCCTTCCCACCTTGGTAAGTTCCTGGCTCACCTTTATTTCCGATTCATACTTCTTGGAGGACTTACTAACTGGGAACAGTGAAACAAGTCGATGAAGAACGCTCTGAGGCGATCCGTAGGAAAAAGGAGCGGGAAGAACAACATCTCTACATGAATATTGCAGTTGTATCCGATGACACGTTTAGAGAACATCATGGTTTCGACTTGATGAGTACTGATTTGGATCCCGGTGATCCAGCCCTCCCGACCACCTACCGAGTCCGCCGTACCATGAAGGTGGGCGAGTTTACGCAACTTGTGGCAGAAGATAAGGGCCTTGACGTGGAACGAGTCCGTCTATGGGCTATGGTCAATCGTCAGAACAAAACCGTCCGGCCAGACCAGCCTCTACGGGACCCGGAAGACACTGTCGAAACAGCTGCTTTCAAGCTTTCGTCAAGAGCCGCGCCTTTCAAGGTGTACGCTGAAGTGAGAGAACCTGGAGATGATGGAAAGATTGTTTGGCCTGAAACGCAAGGACCAAATGCATCTGTTCTCGTCATTTTGAAGCATTTCGACCCTGTCACACAAACTCTCTCTGGTGTTGGCCATGTTTTCGTTAAGAAGCAATCCAAGGTTTCAGAACTTGCTGGGCCCATTCTCCAGATGATGAGTTGGCCAGCCGGCACATCCTTTTCGCTATATGAAGTATGTATTCAGTGAATACTCCTAATTTTTGGGTCGACTGTTCTCTAACCGTTTATGCTAGGAAATCAAACCTTCCATGATTGACCAGCTCAAGCCTAAGCAGACATTCCAAGCCTCGGAGATTCAAGATGGAGATATAATATGTTTCCAGCGGACTCATAGTGAATCAGAGTACGTTATCTTCCGCCAACCACATTCAAATAGTTACTGACCCCATTATACCTAGACTTGGACCCAACGTTCTCTACAAGGATGCAAGACAATACTACGACTATCTTCTCAACCGCGTCATGATAAAATTTGCACCAGTGAAACCGGAATCTGATGACTCAACTTTTACACTTGCTCTTAGCCGCAAGATGAGCTATGATCAATTTTCAGCTAAAGTTGGCGAATACTTAAAAGTTGACCCGACACACCTTCGGTTTGCTCCTGTTGCAACTACTACTGGCAACCCCAAACCATTTATTCGGCGGAACGTTGCCCACAACCTTTCCCAGATCCTGACAACGCAGTATTCTGCTTATGGAAACTCAGGGCAGAGAAGCGATGCCTTATATTATGAGGTTCTGGAGACTAGCTTAAGTGAATATGAAACTAAGAAGATAATAAAAATCACCTGGCTACCCGAGGGAATCATCAAAGAGGTATATTTCTGCCCTACTCAACTCTTTATATATTCTTTTTATTTTTTTTCCTATGGCGTGTGCTAATATCTTCTTTTCAATATAGCAACCGTTTGAGTTACTTGTGCCTAAACAAGGAAACGTCACTGATATTCTACAAGGGCTTCAACAAAAGGCTAATCTAGATAATGAGGTTATGCAAAATGTCCGCGTTTTTGAAGCACATTACAGCAAAATGCAGAAAGAACTACCGGACAAGTTTGGCGTTGCTGGAATAATGGACACCATTTCCCTTTATGCGGAACCTATTCCGGAAGATGAACAAAACATGAAGGAAGGTGACTTTAGGATAAATGCTTTCAATTTCGATAAGGAGCCAAATAGAGAGCATGGCATACCTTTCAAATTTGTTGTTAAACCAGTACGTCTACCATCACTCACTAACTGTTTTCACCCTGCTGACATATCTATAGGGAGAGAAATTCATCGATACCAAAGAGCGCTTGTCCAAAAGAACAGGCATCAGAGGCAAACAATTTGAGAAGATAAAATTTGCCGTTGTGTCTCGAGCCATGTACTCAAACCCAACATACCTTGAAGATGGTACGCCATACCCCTTACTACAACGCATGTCTCTTAAGAAAGCAGCTAACACCATCTAGATGACATCCTTTCCGAACTCGTCGGCGACTCTGACAGCCAGCTTGGTCTTAACCATGTAAATAAGAATCGCAATTTCCTCTCCAAGAGCGACAATATCTTCATTCGATAGATACCCAATGGATATTTTCGATTCGTTGCCAGCCAGCGCAGCACTTGACTTCATGCGAACACAATGATCCCTTCAATGGCTGTATTACCACAATTATCTTGACATTAAAACAATGGTATCTTTAGCTTCAACCAAAGACAACACAAATCATCTTCATTATGCAGGGGAAAGAAGAGCGGGAAATGGGGAAACGGGGTTTCAATTTCTTATTCAGGCTTTGAATATTTTATCTTACAAAATTCCCCCTCCGTTTTGATCAAGTACAATTGCTCGTCTTTCCCTCATTTCAATTTCATGGTTTGATTTCTCTTTCTTTATGTTTCTTTTTCTCGTCCAGTTCTATATCTATTATCCATCGATCATCTTTCTAAACGGGCGGTGTTCTGATAGCGGCAAATGATGCTTTTTTGACTCCGGGTGTATTGCTTGCATATTCCCATATAATACCCAACGATAGTAACTAAAGGGGCCGGTCGTAAGCTATTGGGAAAGCCCGTATCCTTAGTTAGATGTTTCCCTTTCAAAATGAAATATCCAGGTATTTGAATTCAAGGTACCGTCGTCTACCCCTTTTTATATGTTGTTGTTACTGGTTGAGCGTTTCTATTGGGAGTTCGGTTCGCCAGTGCAAACAATGCAAACAACACACCAAAAAAGTGTCAACATCTTACGCAGCGCATTTTCCTGCTGGAACGTCGATCGACTACTTACAACCAGACCTCGACAACAGCTCGCTCTCGGGGATTCCACGGTATACTCTCGCCTTTTCTGGTTGTAAGGCATCATGCGGTTCCAAGCTATTGCCGTATGGCTCCTCGCCTTTGCGGTTTCTTCGGTTTACGGTACCGCCTTGACCTACAAGCTCGATGCCGCTGAGAAGGCCTGCTTCTACTCCTATGTTGATAAACCCCCCGCGAAAGTCGCCTTTTACTTCGCTGTATGTCTTCAGCTTGCCATACCTATGACGTGTTTGCGTCAATATCCTGTTGGATCTGTTTACTGACTCATGGCCGCGTGTGCGTGTGTAGGTGCAATCTGGCGGTTCATTCGACATCGATTTCTCCGTTTACGGCCCTGGTGAGAAGCTAGTTATGGACGGAACTAAGGAGAGACAGGGTGACTTTGTTTTTACCGCTCAGACTGTGGGGGAATACCGCTTCTGCTTCAACAACGAAATGTCCACTTTTGCGGAGAAGACGGTTGACTTTGAGATTGCGGTTAGTCTTCATTATCTTTCCCCCCGATTGTGTTTCTTGATTTTGGACAATTTTGTCCCAGTTGCATAATATCATGGGCACCAATTGGGTTTGCGTAAGTCCTCGTGTTCGACAGAATGCTAAAGAACCTTTTTGCAGGTCGAGAATGAGGAACGAACCCAGCTGCCATCAAAGCCTGGAACTTCCCCTGAACAGACGTCAGCGGTTGAAGAGACAATCCTCCGACTGGGAGGTCACCTATCAACTATCAGCCGAAACCAGAAGTATTTCCGAACACGAGAGAACCGTAACTTCAGCACCGTACGGAGCACTGAGAAGAGAATATTCAATTTCAGTATTATCGAAAGCTTGATGATGATTTCAATGGCTGGCCTCCAGGTGTTTATTGTCAGGTTCTTTTTCCAGGGTGCCAGGAAAGGTATAGATGAACGGATGGGTCCGGCCTTGGGCACACTGATCGCCCATGCAGCTCTCCTCCCCCATTCCACCTGCCCTCTTCACTCCCCTCTTCCCCTTGCGCCGCCTTATCGAGCTGCCAGCATGCTAACTATGTTCATTAGGCTATGTATAAGCGAATAACGACGACAATTCTCATTATGGCTGAATTGTGTTTTCTTTAAAATATATGATCCTTGTTCACTATGACTTGTTCCTCGATTCTTAGATACTGATGACCATAACGGCATCCAATCTTAAACAGAGATTATTAGTTTACAACCATTGGTTCAACCGTCAGCACAGAGCTCTATCTTATGACAACAGATTTGAATTGGCAGAATCCATGAGAGAGCCTGACATCTGACACCTGAAATTCAGCCCGCACTACCCTTGTGGATTAGGGTATCATATCTCGAATTTCGGTGACGACACCGTGCAGCTGCTGAATAGGAGCAATTCCAGGGAGACCAGATGACAAACCTTTCTCGGTTACAATAGACTACACGACTCTGTACTTCCTCGTTCAACTGAGGAGCTGAAATTCCGTAGCTGAGTATACACCAGTTTTGCTGTTTACTTGATGTCAATTAGTTTATTCCGTTTTTCCACGTGCAACCAAAGCCAGGCACGTCATTGTTCTCCAGAGTGCTTTGCCAGCCGTCAGTAAATACTGACTTATTTAATACTTGATGCACATCACTAACGAGATTTTTTGTTGCCAGCCACATACATCCATTTATTATTAGTCTTTCTTATGGGAGAGCAGATCATGCAGGGTGCAAAAGTTGGTCACGAAAACCCACAAGTGGTCCGACGTTGTACCGACATAAGCCCGAGACCCTCCCGGGTACCCAGTTCGTTTCTCGAGACAACATGTCATCAGTAACTCCTCTCCACCTTGAACGAGTATCATCTGCGTTGAACTTCATGCTATCCTGGACTGGACGTGCTTGAACCCAGGCAGGGAATAGGGCTGGATCTCTCCCTCGCTACTCCGTACGCTATGGGAATAATGCAAATAATTATAATATCATCGTTGTGGACGGAGGTCGCCACTTGGTCGAGAGTCCAAACCGCTGCGGGTTACGATCTTCAACACGATCTCGATCGAGCTGGGGGGCCCTGTCTGTCCTTTCTTCACATTTCCCTCTGCCAAAGGTACCTTTAAAGTTTGTCCAGCGGACGCTCGCTCGCCAGCGCTGGCGCCTAAAGGGAGCCTTTCGAAAACTTGGCTCAGACGACCCGATGCTCCATGCGATGTGACGACATAGTTATCCCAAGACTCTATACTTACCCATACGCCTCCTACGGGCCATCAGATTCCTGTCCTACGGTGCATAACGAGAGCTTGTCCCGCATGATTTTCCACCCTCGATCTCCATTAACTAGGGATCCGGCTTTCGACCGCCACTATGACCCCTTTATTGAGCCTGAAGCAGTCTGGAGCCACAGGCCAAAACGGCGGCAGCGTTCTTATTATTCCTGGCTCTCCATGACTCTGGGCTCGTCCAGCCACATAAACCGCAACGGACTGAGACTTCCACTGATAACTGTCCCCATATGACGCAATATGGCGCCCCAACCCTGTGTCAGATTTGACGATGCACCTCAAGGTGATATGAAATTTTCATGAGTTCCCATAATAAGTATGAGGGGCAGTCTATAAAAACTTGACCCTATACCATTATATTAAACACGCGAACGTCCCATACTCCATTCTCTTTCTTCGAGATACCCTTTTCCTATCCGTGTCACCACCCTTATCGCTTTCCGCCGATAGACGTATAATTAAGCCATATACAACTGTGGCTGGAGGTCTGCTGCCAATTGGTATATGTGGACGCACCTCCATTCTTCCTCTTCCCTCCATTTCTGATATGTCTGTCTGATTCTTCATTCTATCGAAGATAATACAGTAAGAGTCAAGTTTAACGCCTTGAAAGAGCATACTACCACCCCTTAATTCTCTCAACACTTAGACTGGCCACTCATAAGTTATATGAACACATGTCTCACATCATTCACTCCTGTTAGGCCAAGATCAAATTTAGACCGCTAAGCGAAATGGACGATACCCTTGCTCCGATAAAGATCTCCAGCCCTTCGGGGGACCGCCAACATACATTGTCCTCGTATACTCAAGTTATGTACGAGCACACACAGAGACAAATGGAAGAGCTTCGGGCTTCGGAGTCACCACCTGCGGCTGGCGAACCGAAAAAAACAGAACATCACGATCGCATGAAACGTCACAATCCCCAGGAGAATGGTTTGCCGCCATCCATAAAGAAGCACGACTACGCTCTGGATAATGCAAAGTCCAGCCACCCAGGCAGACGGTCCGGCGGTTGACTTACGGCACACTCGTCAATGGTATGCTACGGTGCAGAGGGGGATATCCACCACTGGTGAATGCGCATAAAGAAAAGACATAAGAGGCTAATGAGACTTATGTCGCTTTCTCTTGAAGATGAAGAGATGGTGGTGCTATCTGCTATCCTCTTATACCTCGAACGTACTTTGTTCAGGGATATCGGAATCCTCAACAAGATGTTTGTATACAAACCGACTACGCCATTACGACAACTTTTTCTTCTCGCAAAAAAAAAAAAAAAAAAGAAAGAAAGAAAGAAAGAAAGAAAGAAAAAAAGAAAAGCCATTTTCTTTTTTGACTAGTTATCTCTGGTCAATTTTACTTCTCGACTTCCGAGATAGCTCTCCTTTCCCTTTTCAGTTTTGTTTCTTACTACACCTCAAACCGGTCTTCTTCAATACATGACACCTAGCGCTTCAGCCTTGCTTTCCTCGAGGCGTTTCATTCTTAATCTTGGATAGGACTACATCTCCCCATACTGGTATGCTGGGAATGCCTCTCGCTGTTTGAAAAATATGACCTTTTGTCTCATTTTCCATTTCACGCGGGTCTGTGATATAGAAAAGGACTTTTGCATGACGAGATATACGAACATATATTTTTATAATCAGGGCAAAAAATTACAAATATTGTCCGCTTGCATACTTTGCATGATTCATGACTCTTAGGACCCTTTAGATCGTACGATTATTAGGGCATTTTTTAAGTATTAAGGTAAAACGTAAAACTCATCCACGCGTTTTGACGTAACGTAACTCATCATGACCAGCCGCCTTGGTTCCATCTGCCCATCCCATTGGGGCCCGAGCTTGAGTTTCTTGCGTACATCTGTCCGTGCTGACCCTGTTGGTTTGGCTGGCTCTGCTCGCCTTGCTGGCCCTGCTGTAGCTGGTGGGGATGTGGTGGACTGAAAGCGAAGTTTGCCCCCGGCGGGTGCGGCGGAGGTATGAACTGTTGTCCGCCCATAGACCCACCGATGGTCGATGGTGGGAAGTTTTGCGGAAAGGCTGGCAGGTTCATATTCATACCCATGTTCATGGCCATGTTTATATTCATGGCTGGGGGGAACAGACCCCCTTCCGGTGCAGATATGCCTGGTGGAGGTGGAGGAGGCGGGGGTGGCCATGGTCCATGATAGTTTGGTGGCCGAACTGGAGGAGGAAACATTACTGATTGTGCAGGGTTCATGGCTAGCATGCTCAACTGCTGCGCGCCGATGAAAGGGAATTGAGGGTTGACGTAAGATGCTTGGGTTTGATTCGCGGGCTGTGAAGAAGGTGGAGGAGGAGGAGGTGGTGGTGGTGATGAGGCTCCCCGAGTCGCAGATGGTTTAGGCGAATATGACGCTGATCTGGAAGCTGAACGGCCGGTCCTAGGTCGACGGCGAGGGGAGCGGGAGCGGGACTCTGAACCTCTCCGTCGGCGCCCACGAGATATCGATGAGCTCGAGGAGTGCGAACGGCCTCTCCCGTCTTCGCTCATGCTATCACTGTACCGTCGTCTTTTACTGGCTGACCGCCGTGAGCTAATGCTTTGACTTGAGCTTCGACTTCTACTGCGAGCTTTTCCACTCCTTCGTTGCTTCATGTTTTGGCAAAATTCCCGCGACCAGCCGTAGTATGTGCCACTGTCCAGTGATTCCCCTGTCATATCGTTGCGTGTCGTGGTTTGTCCTAGCTCATCCACGTCTACTATTGTAAGCTCTGGAGACTCGTTTTCATTGGTATCATAAATCCTGTCCACCTCTGCAAGGAGGGATTTCACAGCCTTGATAAGGGTCTCATCAGCGGGGCCAGCGGCAAATTGGAGAGGTTTTAATGACTGGGTTCGGATTGTAGCAGAAGAATCTGGGATTATGTGCGGTAGCATGTTTCCTGCAGGTAATTCGTAATATGGCGCATTGGGATCACCATGAGTCGCCGGCATCACATACGGAATATTTCGCGTTTCAGCCTTTTTCTGTTCAGCATGTGCTTCTCCGTCTGTAGCAGACTTTTCCCCAGGAGCTTCGAAATTTTCAACTGCATCCCTCAATTTTTTCATATATTCCGTGCTGTAATATGCATTATTTTCCCATAGCTTGATAAGATCTTCAACCCGCTTGCGATACTTCGTGTTATTGTCACGGCAATAGCTCCCAGCACGGCCAAAAAGGGTGGTCAAGTACGGGCGTAATGACTCGGCCACAGTTGAAAACGCGGAAGTGGACGTCGGGCCATGGTATTTCGTATGGTGAAGTAGATCATTTAGTAGATAGAGAATATGCAACATCTTTCTCCTCGGGGATGCTCCACGCTTTATATCACCGCCGTTTTGAGCTCCTTGCTTATCCGCTGGTCTCTGTTGCAGGTACTCTGCCAGCGCAATAAAGTATTTGCCTAATCCTCCTACCCGGAGAGACGAGGGGGCGACATTTTTTAGAAGCCATGATTTGCATATCTGATGTAAAAAACCCCAAGGCGTAACAGTTTAGTAACTTGGATATTGCCGCTACGACGATGCAAGGAGCTTCGAATAGTCCAAACCTGGATATGTGCTGGAGAGCAATGCGACATCATCGTGTCGAGCTCATTGTGAAAACGTGATATCTCATCTCCAGAGACTGGCTGAGGGTCAGGCCGTAGAAGGCCAGCAGAGAACGAAGCCTTCGCTACAGCGATCTGATGGGAGCTCATTGTGGAACCGCTGTACAGCCTCCCAGGTGCTCAACTCGGGGGGAAACAATATCGCCCCGGCGCTGCTTGTCTGTAGTCGACTTTCGGCGGTTTGTTCCTTGCGGTTGGAAGCTTTTTCATGCCGAGACCGACGCGAATAAGGTGTGTCACGTGACTCTATTTTTACCTAACCGGAACTAAATTATATCGGATGCCGCTGGCGGGAAAATACATCCAACATGCCACCGTCTTTTTATTGTAGGTAATATTCTTTATTCAACAGTACGCTTTAGTCTATCCTATTTATTCTATAACTCAATCATTTCTCCTTCTTCCTATTTCATTTGACATTGCCTTAATCTCCCTCAAATAATCCGCCTATAAACCTTGCATGTCAGTGTAGAACGGCCATGATACCTGCCATGCTTTCACACAGCTCGTCGACATCTAAACCAAGATCTCTTATTGGATCTAGATGTAGCTCATGGTTGCGAAGTGAGAAAAATGCAGTGTCATTGGGCCGTGATATTCCAAATCTATTCCTTCCCAGGAACATGTGTCGAGGATATATAGCGACCCTCTCTGCAGCCGGCTGGGGACTTCCATTTTTGGCCCAGCGGTTTGATACCGTGACAAGGTAGTCTTTGTTCTTTGGGTCTTTTCTCGTATTCTCAATGTTATGGGGTGGACAGTAGGCTCCAATCATGGCGTTCCGAACTGGCACTGGTAATGGGAGAACTCGCTCCATACAGAGAACGTCGGGAGGTGAATGCCTGAAAGTCAGCTCACCTGGGATCAAGTCGAGATTGTCGTTCCAAAATTCTGATGTCTTATTTGCAAACTACGCAACACGCGGTAGCTCCACACGTCCACGAATGCTGCCGAGCTGGTCAAAAATGTTTTGACCCCGAACGTGCATGGCATAGTTGTTCCACAATTTATCACTTCGATCGATGAGCGGAAGCTTACACGCCCATGCTGTTCCTGGTTGCATGTAAATTTTGCCTATAGATCTCCTTCCGATTTCCCTGAAAGGTTTTGCCTGGCCTGCTGAAGCATTCTGGAATTCAGCGTAGAAGGATGCAGTGGATATCCCAGACTGGGTTGATAGAAGCTTTTTCAGAGTGTTCTTGGTATCTGGGCCTGTTGCGATCGAGGTCCTGGCTCTTTCAAACTGCGATTTGCTAAATATCCTATACAGCTCCGTATCATTCGAGTCTTTCGAGGTATCCATATTGGCGGATTGATCGTCCAGAAATCTTGTCACCAATATTATCCGACATGTTGTATGATTAAAGGGTCATACTTGAGGGAAATCTGGGAGCGAAACTTGTAAAGCAGCTTCAACACCATTGATGAAATGGACTGGAAGCTGAAGGAGATCCATATCTCCAGCCCCCTTTAGCACTTCGTTGCTCACGTCAATGTACTTGCGTCGAAATGCCTCCCACAGGTCAAGACTGGAGGTTGGGCGGGGGAATTCCTTCTGGAGAGACCTTTCAGGACCTCCATCTTCTCGCTTTTGAGGCACCATAGGTATAGATGAGGTCATGCAGAATGCGACGAAGCGCGCGCTTATATCCTCGTTCACTGAAAGGTGTCAGTTTTAGCGGTAATTTATTGAATATCACTATGACGCCAAATGGCACGTTCTACTGGATAAATATATGTAATTTTGGTATTCAATTGGTATTTGTACCATTAGTAATATCTTTGTGTGTTATGGACGCGCTGATTACATCATCAAACTAATCTACTAAGAGCCAATAGGAGCTTTATTTTGATTACTAATAACATACGCTAAAACTGACAACTTCCAGCGAACGAGATACTTGATTATATAATATCCATCATCCCTCACCGCTTGGGCCGGCTCTTCCAATGACAGAATCCGAAGGATATGGACTGGCAGTTGTATATGGTTCATTCAAGCGAAATAGTACAGTGAATATCTAATATTTGTCTCTGCCTAGTTGGGTATTCTAGACAACGACATCCTCGAATGAAATGCTACAATAAACTGCATCTGACAAGGGTTGCGTATCCCGGGGAGATAACTAAACAGGTTCGGTGTGCGGTGTCGCTCTGGAGTACGCAGTAAGAATATAACCACCATTATAGAACCCTCCTTCAGGGACATTATACAAGAAGAACCAAGGCCATCTGAGCGTTCCAAGTGATCTTTAGAAAGCAGACAACTGCCTCATAGAGTAAATCTTGTTTTCGGATACTGTATGACTGCCTCTGGATTCCATGTGTACGCCAGTGTGGGAATCTGAGCAAATATCCGGCGCTTCCAACAAGGCTGTTTAGAACCTTTACCTTGTTGAAGGACGAACCCGTCGCCGGGAGACGTATTATTACTGGAGCAGAGCCAGCGCGAGACTTCCGGGGAGAGCTCCGGGAAAGTCGAGAGTCGACTCCGTACTCCGTAGACGACATAGCTATGTAACTATCCAGCCATCGCCAGCGAGGGAGGCGCCGAGTGAGCCTACCAGGGAGCCACGAATTCCATCCCATCACGCGATTGTCATCTGGCCATCTTTGCGTCATGCATGATCCCGGGAGGTTCGGCGATGCGGAAGAGCCGTGGAGCTAGGCGCTCGCCGCCCAAACTCCCGACTGGCGTGCCTGAACCGCCGAAGGAGACGACCTTAAGCTCGAGACACCACGAGGTTACGGATGTTGCTGGAGGGGGGGTTGGGCCCTAGCCAGTAGTTATTATTTAAAGCTGCGTCTGATCCTCTTGGGACGGTGCTCTTCCTGGTAAAACAAACCACCGTCACTCTGTCTAGCAGCCGGGATATCTCGTTATTCGAACAAGAAGCGGGTGGTTCCTAAGTAACGAGTTAGTTAACCAGCCGACCTCCTCGTCGCCTCTGCCTACCATGAACCAGCCCACAGTCATACTTCGAAACTCGCTCCGGCGGTTCTCTGCACAAGCCCCGAAGCCAGAGAGCAGGGCCCAGAGATATCTGGCGGCATCGTGTATCGTCTCCGGCGTCCTGCTGCCGTTTATCCCGCCGGCGCTGGAGAGCTCGAGGGGGAGAAAGCTGGAGCAGCCGCCGACAAATAAGTGAGCCTCCCACTAGTTAATTAACTAGTTTATTATCATTCCCTTGCTCCGAAGAAGATGAGTTTGTCCTGACATATATATAGCTATCCTCCTCTATGTTTCCATTCTCGCTAAGCATATGTTTACTGCCTTTACTTCGTCGACTTTCTTTACCTCTTTTATGTCCACGGGCCACGGGTTGGTTATGATTATCATGAAACGGCGTTCGGCATCATAATGGGGTACGAAGAATCCATTTCAGCAGGAATTGGGACATGGGATTATAACGATGCTTATCATCACAATGGCTATTTCTATTATATGAGATGATTTAAGAGTTTTCTAATGGCTAAAATAGTTCCGATCAGTGTTTCTTCTCCCTTGTCATCTTTATTGGAACTCCCCCTGTAGTCTTCAATTGACACTCCCAAGGATTCGTCTGCAAGGGTCCTTAGCATCACAAGACGATACGAGCCCTGGTATTCCGTATAGTATGATTTCAGAGAAGAGTAGCAGAAATGACGGTCAAAATAATATACAGATAACTCCTCGTCTCTCCTTTTATAGCATAATATATGCAAGAGCAGACTAAGCAAATGAATATATTGCCCAGCCACCATGGTAACATACCTAACCGAATGTATGTATAATACCCAGCATCAATCAGCTGAAACGATCACCCTTCCTCGATCTAAATACTTCGGCAGCTTCATATTTCCCTTTCTCGGCCAGACGCTGCGCATCGGCATCCGGTTCGTGTCTTGTAGGAGCTGGATCGTGTCCTAATTCTTCGCTCGGGCTATATGCGTCATCCTTCTGCGACCCACTGTTTAATTGCCCTGCCCGCGCAACTGCCGCTTTTGACTGTTCAGCTGCCGCCTTCAGCCAGTACCAAATGTCGGTTAGTGAAGCCCTAGAGTCAATCCTATCTCGCCATGGAGGGGAGGGGGGAATTTGTGTCCATACCCTTGCCGAAGCTTCAGCTTTGGCCATTTCATCTTTGCGTTTCTGAGTAGCGTCAAATCTGGTTAATCGGTCGGCGTTGATAGAGCGTTTGGCGAAATAGTATGCGCCGCCACCAGCTGGTCACAAAACGGCATTAGTTATCCTGCTCGAGTATAAAAGAGGAACCGGCGTATTGCACAATAGCCATACCGACACAAAGCGCTCCCCATCCGATCCTAGACAGTTTGATTATGTTTAGTCCTTCCTTAATCCTCCCAATTGTGATCAATTCAAAGCAATAGGTTGTCGGTACGTACCAGGTTGATTTAATCTAAACACCACCACGCAGTTAGAGACACCAGCTCCAGCAAAGAGTAAAAATCATGGCCAATGTTTACTTACAGTATTCATTTTTGAATCCAAAAGAGAAACAACGGAACTGAAGCTGTCAGTCTCTCTCGGCGTCTTTGATCTCTATCCCGGCTGGCGAAACTCAGCTCCAAATTTCCTGCTCGAAGTCATTTTAAGGTCGGCTGTGGCTAGATTTTGGCTTAGTCATCGGTCATGTGATACTATCTTGATAAGGCTCTTTCTGGATCCTGCAATTTAAGAGACCGAGATCGTCATTGACAGACAACAACTTGTCTCTGACTTCCTCTCCCATTCTCATTGCTTCCTATTGCTTGCAAGTCGGCACCACTGGCCTGGTGCTGTGACAAGTCAGAGGTAAGATACCATAAGGGATCGAGATAATGTTTTAGGAGCTCTAGGTCAGAGACACGGGACTTCTGGGGGACTCTTTTGATCCCTCAGACTGCAGCAGGCAAACGGAAACATGCCTCCGAAGAGGAAGGCGGTCGAAGGTATGTAATCTCAGTGAATAGAGCATACAACCCGCATGAATATATAAACTGACAAGGGTTTTTCGGCACACAGGCGCAAAAGGGCGAGCTTCAAAGCGTGCGACTCCGAATCCTACTTCAACACCTCAGAGTGTAAGTAGCGACGAGTATGTTGAGCCGGAGGGCAGCGATGGCGAAGACGATAACTTGAAAGGCATGCTCTGCTTGGATACTACCTTTCATTTTATCGGAAAGAGTGCTAATGGTGGTATCTTGAACCAGACGTTGTGGAGAAATTTACGCTGCAATCCTACAGCCAAAAATCACAGGCCATAAAGCAGGATCCGCATTTTGGATACAAAGATTTCTCCTCCCTTGCATTAAAACCCGATCATGCAAACCGCCCACTTTGGATAGAGCCCCTAAAGGGGACCATTACACTGGAGAGCTTTTCTCCACTAGCATCACAAGCGCAAGATTTTCTGACGACTATCGCTGAACCCTTGTCACGGCCCACGCATCTCCATGAGTATCGGCTCACAGGCAACAGTCTGTATGCTGCTGTGTCTGTCGGACTTCTTCCTACAGATATTATCAATTTTCTTGATAGGTTATCGAAAACTCCTCTTCCCGAATCTCTAAAATCGTTCATTATCAATTTTACGAAATCATATGGAAAAATTAAACTGGTGCTGAAACATAACCGATTCTTTGTGGAAAGCTCAGATACAGCTACTCTGCAGATGCTTCTGAAAGATGAGGTTATTGGGCCGCAAAGAATAGAATCATCCGAAATTACACAACAGGCAGCCCCGAAAATGGGTGGGTTGGTAATTCCAGGAACCAAAGATGCGGCTATGATGAAACAAGCACCAGACCAACGCGCAACTCAGGTATCAGAGAGGCCTGCCCAATCAAACGAGGACGACATTCTAGTGAACTTACGGGAGGAAGATGACGACGAAGAACAAGCACAGGTTCACAGCTTTGAAATTCCAAATACAGCAGTGGAGTCGGTCAAGGCTAGATGCCAATCCATGGGCTGTCCGGCACTTGAAGAATACGATTTCCGCAATGATGAGATCAACCCAACTCTAGACATTGACCTCAAGCCCATTGCCCAGATTCGAAGCTACCAAGAAAAGAGTTTGAGTAAGATGTTTGGTAACGGACGAGCAAAGAGTGGGATTATCGTCCTTCCGTGCGGTGCTGGTAAAACGCTGGTCGGTATTACCGCGGCATGCACTATCAAAAAGGGAACAATTGTCCTCTGCACTAGTTCCATGTCTGTTGTCCAGTGGCGGAATGAATTTATTCGATGGTCAAATATTGACCCGAGTGATATTGCCATCTTCACATCAGACAACAAGGAGAAGTTCCGACGGAGTACAGGTGTTATTGTATCTACGTACTCTATGGTTTCACAAACCCGAGCTAGATCTCATGACGCCGAAAAGATGATGGAGTGGCTGCAGTCTCGGGAGTGGGGGCTGATGCTGTTGGATGAAGTCCATGTCGTTCCCGCCTTCATGTTCCGAACAGTCACATCCGCTATTGCTACACAAACCAAGCTCGGACTGACAGCCACCCTTCTCCGAGAGGACGATAAAATCAAAGATTTAAACTTTTTGATTGGGCCCAAGCTCTACGAGGCGAACTGGATGGAGCTTGCAGAGCAAGGTCATATTGCCAAAGTTCAATGTGCAGAAGTGTGGTGTCCCATGACCACCGAGTTTTATACCGAGTATATGCGTGAAAAGTCTAGAAAAGCCGCTCTTTTATATATCATGAACCCTAGGAAATTCCAGGCGTGTCAATTCTTAATTGACTACCACGAAAAACGAGGCGATAAGATCATTGTCTTTTCAGACAATGTCTTTGCACTCGAACGTTATGCTTTGAAGCTGAAGAAGGCTTACATTTATGGTGGAACACCGCAAAATGAACGTCTGCGAATTCTTGAAAACTTTCAACATAACGAACAAGTGAACACAATATTTCTTTCTAAGATTGGTGACACATCCCTCGACCTACCAGAGGCGACTTGTTTGATTCAAATATCATCTCACTACGGCTCTCGTCGACAGGAAGCTCAGCGGCTGGGTCGTATCCTTCGAGCCAAGCGTCGTAATGATGAAGGTTTCAACGCTTTCTTTTACTCCCTTGTGTCAAAGGATACCGATGAGATGTTTTACTCTTCCAAACGTCAAGCTTTCTTGGTCGATCAAGGCTACGCGTTCAAGGTGATCACCCATCTACAGGGAATCGAGAATCTCGAGGGCCTTGCATATGCTACAGCCGAAGAGCGCCTGGCACTATTAGCTGACGTAACACTTCAGAATGAAACTTCTGCTGCTGTTGAGGAAAATGCTGATGATCTGTTCAATGATCGGTCGGCTGGAGGGAAATCTCGTGGTAATAAGAAGGCTGTGCGTAGGAACGCTGCAACCCTCAGTGGACTTGCTGGAGGAGAGGATATGGCTTATATCGAACATAACAAGAGCCGAAATAAGCAGTTGAAAGAGCGGAGCTCTTTCTTCAAGAAAATTGATCGAGATCGGGCAAAGCGGAAGAAGATGCTAGAGCAATAGAACGGTGATGTACACGCTGATGTACAGAAAGGAATAATTCCCGTTTCTTCCTTGGATTGCAACTTGATAGGATGATGGACATTTGATTGTAACCGAAAAAAACCTTTCCATGTACAACTTATCAATATGACCAGTAAAATTTCAATAATAATAATAAACTGCCTAAGTACGATCAAGCCATATCAAACATTTATTCTCAAAATATATTAATAATAAACAAATAAACAAAGTAAATCGCACATTGATGAAGGAGAGTAGGGTCAAAGAAAAAAAAAAGATGTACAATAAATATCTTCAAAATGCAAACACAGGCAACAAATTACAATATTAGTATGTAGCAGAAAAGAAGAACTAAGCAAAGGCATATTAAACGGGTATCTAATTATTAGGTCACACTAAAGTGTTAAATGCCAACTGGCCACGATAATCCCCGTTAAATATCGGGAGTCGGCTACTAATTCGAGAACTATGGCAACATTAAGAATCAAACATCAATCCTCCTTTAGTTAACAAAGCAGGAGGGGGCTCATAAGAAGCTCAGAAAGACCTGAATTAGACTGAAATTGGCCGTTCCGGAAGGGTATCAATTCAACAATAAAGAAAGGTATCAATTCATAGGTAAAGAATGAAGCGCCTAGAATGCGATGCGATGCAGTTACTCCTCGGAAATTGAAGATACGAATTTTGACACTTGTTTTTTCGTAATAATTTTTCCAAGTTTGGATCTTGAGTCGCTCCGCCGTAATTCGCGGGGCTGGGAAGATGGAAGCGTTTTATCATTATTGACTGAGGATGTACCTGTAGATGGTCGATAAACTGCACTGGTGAGTAGCTGTTTATCCGAAAGCGAAGACTGTGAGGGAAATGCCCTCAACATGCTGCTTTGTCCGTTGGCGTTTTGCCTGCTGGAAAGCCCGGAAGATAGGTCCTGTCGTAATTTTTCGGTGTCGGATCCAGATGTGGTCGATGATGGAGACGATGCTCCAGAGCCAATGGTCTTCTCGCTTTCTTTCGACTCAGTGGAAATTCGGTTAACACTCGATGTGGCTTCAAGCGCGACAAGCTCACAGCGAGTACAGGCCGATGCAGCGAGTTCAAGCATGCGAACCTGTTTCTCGAGCCTTGATCGAGCGAGCTTCACATCTTGAGATTCGGCAGCAATATCTTCGATCTCATCATCGGACATCTGAACGAATTTGGACGGAGTGATCATATCCTCCAAACCATCTATAAGGCAACCTTCGACAGCCAGGCTTACAATATTGTTGATGAAGTTGTTGAGAGATACTGAATAATACGCCAGCATACAGTCCAATATCTCGGAGTACAGTGAACTAGTACTGAGAGCCTTGATACCACTATTGGCTGCCCTCCGTATTTGAGAAATTTTTATATTTAGGTCCGGATCAACGATTGTCGGGATGACCCTTTTGAATGGGGCCACGAGTTCGTCAATTTTTTCTTGCAGTTTCTGCAATTTTTTTTCCATTTCGATATTGAATATTTTGTGGATCAAGGCTTCGCCAAAGCTGGCATCCGCAATATGATGAAGGACGTCACTAAGATATTGCTTAATTTTCGCCCACATCTGGAAAACATGAGCCTTAGCAATTTCCTTCCACCGTAGGGAGTATCGAATGAATAATTCGCCAACAACCTGGGCATTCATGAGGCCTGATATTTCGCGACCTTTGCTCTGTTTCACAAATTCCTCAAGGCCACTCATAAACTCTCTCTTCGTCACAGGCTGAGGCCCGTCCTTTGTCCGTGGAGGCAATTCCTTTTGTTCGGTATCATCGTAAATGTCGTAACTGTGACCACGCCTTCTCATATCTAGGGAGAACTCTTCTGTCCAGTTGCTGATCGTAGCACGCAGTCGCCGTACTGAATGAGTTGGACGATATCTGAAATATGGGTCATGATATTCCCCATGAATAGCATCTTTCGTAAGGGACTGGAACCTTTCCCCTATCCTGGCCAGATACACACGGCGTTCCACCGTAGTGGAATTTGAAGAACCAAGTTTCTCGTATAGAGAACGATGGGTATCAAGATCGATATTGATGTCCGATTTGAGAACAGCAAGGTGACGCTTGACCTCTGCCAACAAGGTTTTACGGATCCTACTCCGAAGGGCACCCACGCCAAGGAAGTGAAGAGGTAAAGTCCTCCACGGTGTCGCAGTAGCAAAGAAAAGTTCCTCGATATCATCACGGCTTACTCTCAGGGGGCGTTCGGTTCCTTCGCTATCCGTATTCCGTAATAGATGCCATCCTAGCTGTAGCGACTGATGTTGTTGCTTGACCCGGTCATACACCTTGGCGATGGTAGAGGCGTCAGGGTCCAGACGGTCGAGTTTGGTAACGATACCCATTGTTCGGGCCGCAAAGCTCTTTGTCATAGGGAGTACCATTTGCTCTGAGAGTTGGCGTTCTGCAGAGATAACAGCAAGGATGATGCTTCGTGGGTTCTGTAGGTATGTTAGGGTAAGGCTCTTGGCGACTGCGATATCTGCAGTAGTTTGATTATCACGGGGTAGGTACATCAAACCCGGCAGGTCAACTACCGTAAGATTGGGTAGTGTCGGGCCGGATATCTCTAGATGTAGGACGTCCTCTGAGTAGCTTCCCTCGCGGGTAAGGCCCATGATTAGGCGAGCCTCCGAGAAGAGCCTGGGTATATCCGATAGCCAGTCATGCGAGCGAGAAAAAACCCCAAGTTTTTGTTTATGATCTGGCGAAGCATTTGGCCCCGGACGGATCTTAACTTGCGTGCCGACACTTGATGATCTTCGAAGAGCCACTTCGACGACAAACCGGGTTGAGACGCCATTGTTGACAGGCAAAGGAACGCCCGTAATGGCTTCGAATACCGCTGACTTGCCGCAGTTTTGGTCGCCGCAAATAACGAGTGTGTGGGAGAAGACTTGGTGATGCAGCCCTATTCGACGTAATTCATCAAGGCGCTCGAGAAGGAGAGACTGGTCGTCTGACTGCAAAAGATTAATCGGTAAAGTATCGTACTTCATGGCGTTTTGGCCCATCGTTGGCAGCGTAGACGGGACAACAAAACCGCCAGGTTGAAAGAGCTTCTGTGTTCTTTCGAGGAAGACAAGAACGAAGCAGCGGACGAAGGGAGAGCCATCTAAATATCAGTAAGCCCAACCTAACACTGGATATCCTGTTTTGCCTCGAGCTACCGGTTATGCGGAAAGCTCACCCCTCAAAGTAAAAGTCTAGGCTTGCCTCGCTTCGATGGTATATATGAAACCAAGTGTATATGCAGGGTGGCAATTCGGGAATAGTATCGAAATATTCCTGCTGTCAAAGCGAAGACTATGAACCAATTGATGTGCAGCTAAGCAATTCTTGCAGACACCTAGTCGTTGATTTTTTTCCAAAATAGACATGGTGGAAACGGAGCATCTAACGCAGTCTGGTTGTGTCGACATTGAAGCAACTGGGGACACCCCTTCGCCGTTTGGAGCGCCTTAACCGAAACAGTGCAATGGCCCGAGATATGCCGACTCCGCACCATCTTGTGGACAAGATAGGCCTAGGCGTACCAGTGCATGGGACGCTAACGCAGGGCAGACCCATCCTGCTTAGCTGCGAGCCTATGGGTTGTGCAATGATCTGAGGCTTTCAGGGGTTCATCCTCGCACAGCATCGCTGCCTCAACGTTGAACTCCGCACCCAGGGATCGGCGAGTGAATTATGCTGATGAAAAGACAGCCCAGCGTCGGCATGCCGGAGAATCCGAAAACAGGTCTTGCTGGCCAATTTAAAATCAAGTTCGACCTTGGAGGAAATTCTGCTGTATCGCTCTTGTTCTTCTACTACTTCTTCTTCCTCTTTCCCGCCTTATTCTTCTCCCCTCCTCCCCCTCTTCTTCCCGCGCTTCTTCTGCTTGCGATGTTGATCGTTCGCCCGTCGTTGGATTTTTCCTGTTTCGGATGCGCGCTAACTGTGACTAACTAAGCGGCGCTTACTGCGGCTGCGGCTGAAGTCACATGACACAGCCTGTGGATCCTCGTTTTTCTGGATTACTTAAGCTCGGCATGAAGGCTGCCGTGTAAGCTCAGACTGGAGGCACATGACGTCACGTGGAATATTAACGTCACCCGCCAGACGTTGGAGAGCTCACGACGGGCTTGTTTTGATTGTCCAATTTAATAACTTCTCGAGCAGCAGCACGAGAGCGGTAAACTAACAAGCAGCTTGCAGCAAGATTGGCACCATAAACTGAATCTTAGCCTGTACAGAGAGTGTCCGCAAAGTCTGCCGCTTACGATGGCATCGGATTCGGGGCGTGATCGCGGCCAAACCTGCCCTCACAGCGGCGGCCGTAGTGGCGCCGGAGACGAGGAAGAGAACCCATTTATATCCTTTCGCCGTTATGCTGATAAGCAGCTCTCAACCCTACTTCGATCAGTTGTTGGGCTTCCCTCCGCCGTTCTTCCTCCCGCAAAGGACTGGCTCGGCCTAAGTGACGAAGCATTGAGCCAGGAGCTAAGAGCTCGCCGAGACAGCGCAAATAACGATTATTGTCAACACCACAAATGCCGCGATTGCAATCCAAGTGATGGATACCCTTCGTCTCGTGGAGGATGTGATGAGCAGTTCTTTGGGACCAACCCCTCGAAAACTGAACAGCATCGAAGATATACGAGTCAATCTATCCCAGCATCAGCATTCGACACGTTGTTCGACAGTTCCTGGCCTACTGACCCTTCCTTTCTATTCCGGGATCTGGCTCACTTTCATAGGCCATTTATTTTTGACTTTATGTTCCCCTCAACTTCTGCTGGATGGCCAATCTCGTACCTCATGTTTTCCCCTTATTCACCCCTCCAGTTAGAAAGGCAGCGGCAATTGCGCCCACAATATCAGGAGCATGCTTCTTCCTCTTGGTTTGACTCTTTGGCTCCATCCCATGAGCACAGGGATCTCAGGGAACCTCAGTGGCGGGAAGCATTCGAAGATTTACTCCGGATTGAGAACGGAAAGGCCATGCTTGATAGGCATCCCCAGGGGGAACGTACGAGCGAATCTGGAAAGTCTTGGCTTGCAGGCTTAATCCAGCGTGGCAGCCTGGGTGACGGCTGGTCTCACGTCAGCCAACCTGATGGTGAAGGAGAATACTTCAAATTCCAGCGCATAACCTCCAATGATACCTCTCCTGACCATGAGGGGATGTCACAGGGAAAAGTACCAAGTGAGGAAGGTGAACAGTTCTCGGAACTTGACCTATACGATAACTTCCTCCATAAAGTTAGCCATGGCGCTGCTGTCTCACAGACAAGTCCATTACTAAGAGCAATACTTGAAGAGCGAAAACAAAAGCGCCAGGAGCTCGAAGAGCTGCAGCTACAATGGCGAGAGATGTTCCGCGAGAAAGAGATGGAGCGTGCAGAAGATCACCAAGCTATTGCTGATTCTGCTCGCTTTAGGGACACAGCATCACAATCCCAGACTAATGAAAATCTATCTCCACCGATAGTTTCGAGTGTCACCACCACACAGCGTCAGATGCAGCCAGATGGCTCCATAAAGACCAAAACATTTGTCAGCAGACGCTTTGCCGATGGACGAGAAGAAAACACTGAAACCGAAGAAATTACAAGAAATAACCGCATAGCTGTTGAAGACAGTAATCAGGCAGTTGCTACTACTCAGGATGAGAATGACAGTGGCACGCCAAATGGACGTGATAAGAAGCGCAGTGGCGGCTGGTTCTGGCAAGAGTAATAATATGATATCGGCTGGTCGGTATCTCGCTCAGTTGTGTACTCTCCTCTCAACTCCTAGCTACCTCAGCGAATTTCTCTCCGGACGGCGGAGGCAAAAGGTGATACCTCCCTTGCCATCTCGTGATTCGATGGGCTTAAATATGCACTGTCACCGCACTCCTTTTTTCACTTTCGGCTGCGGACTTCTTATTAGCTTTGATCGTTTATGTCGATGTTTCATTTAGCGTTTGTCAAATCTAATTATCAGCTGGATCTGTACATTTATTTTGGGCGTTTCGAGCATTTTATATTTACATTAACCATTCTTTCCAGACAATCCAACTCTTTTTTGGCTCCAACCTTTCCCTAAGTAAGTTGAAAAGACATGATTACTAATATTCAGTTCCCAAGTTCGTTTGGATGAATCGAGGCTCCTCGTTCCTGGGTTCGCGAGAACAGCATTATTCTTAGATACGAGACCGTTGGTTTCGACTAATCAACTCTAACTAACCATTGGATACTCACATACTTCGTATATCAAGCTGCTTTTGTCCCCCCCTCCCTTTTTTTTTTTTTCCCTTTAACCCCCCGCTGACTCCGACATTTCATACTGTTCATCTAAGTTGGCCATTTCCTTTCACTATGTCTAAAGACGTCATGCCGAACCCGGCGCATGTTGGGCTTGATACTTTGCTATCTAGGAAATTTGGCAAGGAAACGGTCAATTATTTTTCTAGTTAGGATACCCAACTATTTTCCGTCGATATACGTTCAATTTCACTAACGTTGATTCTATTACACAGGTTCTCCTTTAAATCGGGTATCATTCCTTCGGTCCGACAATCTGTTCTTATCAAATGCCCTCAAACACCCCTCCGCCAGGTTTCTACTATTCAACGAACTTGCGCCGCTATCTCGAACCCCCACGGAGCTGCATTACGCGTCATATCATGAAGTTGAGCCAATTATACCTCTGGAACTATTCGATAAGCCGGAAAAGGAGATCATTGAAAGCTATGACTCAGGCAAGCCGGTTCCCCTGGTTGCGTTTCTGGGGTTAAATGAATCCCAAACAGAAGGCAACGCATTCATATATAAAGCCTACAAGGGAGCTCCGTATTTTGCCCTTGATGTCACTCCTCGTGGACTACTAGAGGAATCAGCTAAGAAGATAATTAAATCTATGGACTCGAAGGGTCTTACGTTTATCAAAGCTAGGGCAATTACTTCGTTACCCTCGGATGATGGTAAGACAGCCAACCCCTTTTCCCAACAATATATAATGAGGGTATTAATTGGCTTTCTAAGCTGCCATATATGCCCAAGCTAGACACACAATAGACTGGAATGCCCGCAACACTTTCTGTGGAGCATGCGGGCAACCGACGATTTCAACAAATGCAGGCTCAAAGCGAGCCTGCCCTCCAACTGACCTTGGGTTATCTGCAGATAAATCTCGTCCTCCCTGTCATACTCGCAACACAATTTCAAACCTCTCCTTTCCACGGACAGACCCAACAGTCATTGCAGCAATAGTATCTCATGACGGGAAAAGGGTGCTACTTGGGCGCCAGAAGAGATACCCACCATGCTGGTACTCAACTTTAGCTGGTTTCATCGAACCAGGAGAATCCGTTGAAGATGCTGTCCGCCGCGAAGTCTGGGAGGAGTCCGGAGTTCTAGTCTCTCGCGTTATTATCCACAGTACCCAACCATGGCCATATCCGGCTAACCTTATGATTGGGGCGATTGGCCAGACTGCAAAGCCCGAAGATGAAGCCATATGTCTCAGTCATGACCCTGAGCTGGAAGAGGCAAAATGGTTTGATATTGCTGAGGTTCAGGAGGCTCTCAAATCCGGGGTATCCTCCCTAGGAGCGCCACCTCCCCCTGGGTATAAGGCAGGCGGCCTGCGGTTAGCACCTAGCACGGCTATTGCGTATTTCCTCATTGAAGCTGCTGCCAACGCTGAGTTTCTGGGGAATCAATATGTGCCTAGGATATAGTATTGATTTTCGGCTGCCAGTGTAATAGAATATACAGGGAGTCGGGTAGATTAGATGGTTACTTGGAATTGATCTCTTCTATAGATTGGAAACGTTCAAATATTAAGGTTAATGTCATTTACGCTCTGCAACAAAGCCAGGCAAAAGGAAAACAAAGCTTCAGTTGATTACAAAGGGATAACTGCGGGCAATCATATTTCAATCCCTCCAACGCCAAAGCAAGTCACAAGTTTATCATCCACGTATCCTCAGGAGGTACACCAGGACGATGGCATTATACATTTTCTTTCCGCTTCAAACATTGCGCCGAAACAATAAAAAAGGTGTAAATACTAACACATGTGGTTGGAAAGATGGTAACAAGGAAGGCAGAGAAAGCAAACGTTATATTTATGTAGGTCGATAAAGCTTAGTTCTCTGTCTCTGCACCCTGCGAAGCAGGTGCACTGTCGTCGAGCCTTGTACGTTTGGATTCTCTATCCTCACTTAGTTCGGTGGAACCGGCTATTTTCCGCTTTTCTCTTTCTCGTTGTTCTGCACGGCGAGCTTCTTTATCCTTCTCTTTGCGGTGAGCTTTGGATTCGAATTCATGCCAGTCACCTTCTACGTCGGCGAGTCTAAAGAAATAATCGTATTAGTACATTCAATACATCTTATGGTCCTAGAAATCTGACTTACTCCATAGCTTGCTGGGGCCTTGGCTCTTCAGACACAAAGTAAGGATGGGCAAGAATTTCCTCTGCAGACGGTCGTTTACTAGCATCATACTGAAATATGCTGGCAACAAGGTCAAGGGCAGCGGGAGATAAACAATCCCGATATAAATCCTCGAACGCCCTCTTCTTTCTCTCAGCGGGCCGCATGAGTTCAAACCAGGGCATATCAATGATGTCTGGCCAGTCGGCTCTTGTAGGGGTTCCAAGAGAGTTGTAGAGTTTATCTATTTGATTGAGCTCACTGCCATCTCCGGGGAAAATGGCCTTCTTGGTAAACATCTCCATGTAAACGCAGGCAGCACTCCAAATGTCGACCGCAGGGCCATATCGAGTCTCTCCAAGGAGGAGCTCTGGAGGCCTATACCATATTGTGATAACTCGGTTGGTATAGTCGAGCTGCCGTGACTTAGAAAAGAACCTAGCAAGTCCAAAATCTGCAAATTTGAGTTGGCCTTGATTGCTGATGAGGATGTTTGCTGCCTTGATATCTCGATGGAGTACTCCGCGGTGATGTAGGTAGTTCAATCCTTCAAACATCTGTTTCGCAAGATGCTTCTTGTGTGCGGATGAAAGTACGAAGGTAGGATGGTTGATGAGACCAGTAAGGTCGTGGGAAAGATATTCGAATACCATAAAGCACTCGTTTTTCTCCACCATTACCTCTTGCAAGCTTACCACGTTCTGATGATGCAGATGTTGGAGGAGCCTTATTTCTCGAACAGCAGTGATTGGAAATCCATCCTTCTCTCCCTCCATGCGTATTCGTTTCAAGGCAACCATGTTCTTTGTAAAAACATGTACGGCCTTGAAGACTTTGCCGTAAGTACCAGCTCCCACCACAGACTCGTTTCCAGGTTTGCGGTAATATACAGAGTCTGCACGCGAAAACTCTTCCGAAAGAGTTGGCCTGGGCTTCATACGAGTGAGTACCTTCTTCTTAGGTTTTGAGCGCTCGGCCGTACGGTCTTTTCGTTTCTCAGGCCGAGACTCTCGACGATCGTCCCGTCGTTCCCGCCGCCTTTCGTCCCAAGCGTCAAACCGACGCTCTGCACGACGGGGATCTCGACGGTCATCTCGACGATCAGAGCGAGTTTCGTGTTTCAATTTAGAGGTCACAGACTGTGGCTTGGTTTTGGGGAGTTCCAAAGGCCGAGGAGGCTCACGCATTTTATGCGTTAGGTCAGGAATTGGTTTTGGAGCTTGCGAAGGGGTAGGTTTTGTTTTGAATGCAAAGCTGAATTTCCCGGATTCCTTTGGTTGTGAAGTGGTGCTGGTAGGCTGACGTTTAGAAGGAGGAGGTTCAGGTCGTTCTAGGTCACCTGCCGCCCCTTGATCCTCCACTTGTAGGTCTTTCGACGGCCGAAATGGGTTATCCTCTTCATCGGTATCGAGAGACATCTGCTCTTCAGAGGGTATTTGCATTGGAAGAGGCGGCGGGTGCTGGTGGGAGGTGCCACGGCCACGACTAGTCCATTGTACAGTATCCAAATGCGAACCCCTAGTACGTGAGCCTAGTGATTTGTCAGAACGAGTTGACACCTTTGCGAGAAAATTTTTAAACGGAAAGAAGTTATGAAACACTTACCACGATATGAGGAGGTACTCCCTCTATAAGCCTGAGCCGAATACCCGGGTGGAAGATGCCCTGAGCTAGGTGGCTGGCCTTGATAATACTGGCTCGGTGGTGCACTTTGAGGCGGATAGCTGGATTGTCTATATGGTGGGGAGTAGCCGTGCATTTGCCTAACAAACAGTAAGTATAAAATATATCAGGCGGCGTAAACATAGAGGTTCAGCTCACCTCGACTGTCCATGGTAGGGCTGTGATTGTTGCTGTGCGGACCACGAGCCGCGCCCACCACCACTATAAGGGGAGGCAGACTGCGGAGACTCGTGCCTGGAGCTGGTAGGAGTTACATACTGTGGTGATGTGGTGTATGGCTGACGAGTATCAACAGACGGATGTGACGGCCGCCGTGAAGACCGGGCTTCTGCCGGCCTTACACCATGCACAGGATATGTGTCACGCATGTGTTCGTCGTTATTGGCTCTCTGTCTGCCGCTGTCTTTACACACGCTTGCGATCGGTAAAGGAGTAAAACCGGGCTTTGAAGGGTCGCTCGAAACGGGTTCTAGGGGGTGAAAGGATGAGGCAGAAGGGGAACGGTGATGCGAGGTTCTAGAAGTAGGCGGGTACCGTGACGCTGGTCGGGAACGAGTTTCTATATTGCGAGGGAATGGGGGAGCAAAAGGTCTTGGGGGAGCGGTAAGCTGACTCTGCTCCTCGGACGGGGGATGCGATCTCGAGCTCGTCCCGGCAAAATCTTCAATAAAATTGTTAGCGTGTCGATTCTCCTTGCCTGAAAGGTGATTTCTCTTTGGAGGATTGCTGTGCTCTCGAGATTTTCTATGCCTCCCAGCATAGTCATCATTACCACGGGCCTGTCGTCTGCTAACGGAAGAGTGGCGGCGACGCGAAAGGGGTGGTGAAGCACTCCTCAGTCGCTTGTATTCCTCCAACCGTGAATGTGAATGTGCCTCTTCATCTTGTCGGACCCTTACCTGTTGCTCTGGGTAAGACTTGCGCTGTTCTTGAGCAGCAGAATCGTCGTGTGGGGACGGGGACGCGGTTCTTCTCCCTCCACCTCGTCCTTGATCGGTTCGATGGAGCGAAGAACGTCGATGATAGGAATCACCACGGGTTATATCCGATCTATTCTGCTCCTTGCGACGTAGCGGATGTCTGTATTTCTGGTGATAGGCGCCTCTTTTGCTTGCCTTTTGCTCTATCGTTTCGTATTCGTCGTGCCCGTCTCTCCTCTGTTCTCTCATCGATAGATGCCTATCGTATCCGGCCATATACCCCAAGCCGCATCTGCTTTTGTAAATAGACAATTTGATCGACTGACAACGGCCGTAGCAATGCCAGGTTGCGTCAAAGGTATCGCCCGTCGTCTCGGTCGTCGTCTGGCTGGCGTCTTGTTGTGTTGCCAAAATAATGTTAAGAAGGCGGTTTTTTTTCCTTTGGTTGATAAAAAGTGGCTCCCGGAACAACGGCGGGCGAGAAACACCACTTCCGCACCCCTGCCTTGCTCTCGCTTTTTGTATTTCGTCCAGCGCAAGTCTTCTGGAACGAGGCGGATTCGTCAGGAGTCGATGTATGCTGTATGGAGACTGTCGCATGGGAGATTAGAAAGTCGTTAGCCAGCGTAGATATTGGTATATCTACTCTTTTGTTTTTCCCTGTTTCGTATATGTTGTGAAGCTCGAGATTCAGCTGCAAGTAGAGAGTATACCAGGATAGCGAAGATTTGATATCCATTTACTCAGTCTCCCGCCATTGAACAACCAACAATGATCGCGGTCAGGTTCGTCTGTCCGGGCTGATTCAGGTTGTGTAAATCGTCCGAATTTTCACTCCTGTCATGGCATCTACGAAAGGGAATGGCGGGCTCCATGGCCAGGCTGTAAAATGACCAAGGCCAATATGGGGCTGGTTCGACAGAGGCGCTGGCAGCGCCTCTATCCCAAAGTGCTTCTCCGGCATTCAAATGTCTGCAAAGATTCCGCCTAAGGTCACCACACAATTCCTTTGGTGTCACCAACTGCCGGAGCCAACGTCCATGGCATACCGCCACCTGTCTATCTACGGTATAAAATTTCTCGAACTCGAGGTCATCAATCATGGAGGAGGGCCAACACATTGTCAGGTTATGCTCCTCACAAGCCGCATATCTTGTGATAACTTCTTCATGATAAGTGGTTGAGTTGTATCAAATTTGTGATATGCGCGGCAGAACATCCCTCCGTTGACTCGATGAAAAAGCTGCTTGCAATATTCCTATATATAGTCAGCATATAGCCAGCCAGCTTTTCCAATGCCCTTTCCACCAGGGCGTGGTCATATGGTGAGGATTTTGTTGGCACAGTATAGCTCGGCGATAGACAGGCTTAGTGTTGTCAACCTTCACGCTATCTTGACTGAATCGTGTGGGCATTTACTCAAGGAAATAACTTGCGGTGTAACGCCCGAGTAGCCACACCAGCTTGTCGATGATCCTCTTGGGCCCTGACAGAGGTAGGGATCCAGTAACCCGAGTTTACCAAAATAAGTAATAATATATAAACCATAGACACCTCCACCTAGGACACAGCCAGTGACGAGTCGGACCTCATCCCAGCAACCGAATGATTTCGTACCCCCATAGCTGAACTGTGATTGACTGTCAACATTAAGAGGCAAAGGAAGTCAGTCACAAGATGAAAGATATATGAACTGAGCGCATACCTAGTTAACCTGGGAGCCAGAGGGCAAGTGAATGTCTAAATTTCAAGCATTCACCATTTTATCAGGCAAATAGTTATTGAATGTTGACGTCAACTACATGCAAGTACCACCTGGTCATCATCAATCGCCCACCTAGCAGAATCGTTCCGGCATTTTCAGGGGTAATAAATGACTGTGAGCTTTGGTAATGGAAATAAAATATCCGGTTTGAACAATATAAAGCATAGACGCAGAGGGCAGACCTATAAAGGACGCAAAGTGTTATTCAAGTCGGCTTCAACATCCGGTTTGCCCCTCTCGCTTTTGCTGTGTTGGAGTGGAGATTGCGCATCAACAGTGCATTAATAACACAGGAAACATACCTTCGACACAAGGAGCAGCCCCCAAGCTACCGCCAGGGCCACGCAGCGCCGTAACTGTGTTCTCGGCCCTTCTCTCTGGAGAACGAGATGCCCCATGTTCATCTGAAGCTAAAAAACTTGGTGAAATTTGACGGGAGGTCGGATCTATCACGTGATATGACTTGGGCCTTCGATGACTAAGACAATTCAATAACATCGGCGTTCTTATATGGTAAATAATATCCTGCAGACTTGCACTTGCAATTATACAGGCATATATGGACAAAAAAAGGACCCATTCTGGTGCTATGAACAAAATTCTGAGCCTTATTGCCTAGCATAAGCTACCGTCGAGCTGGAATTTCCTCCCATGCCTCCTCAAACCCGGCAGATCTTACCCAGTTGGGTCCTGGCGCTTGGATAGAATCAACCACTAAATAGATAATTCGCTCCATTAGTCACCTTGGTAACAACTGCAATTGCAAGGATGGCGTTACTTACGCATATTTCCCAGCTTCAGCCACATGTCACCCTTGATACGGAAACCGTCCTTTTCTTCATACGGCTTGCAAACTTTTTCACCATAGGCGATATGCCGGACAAATTTGGCAGCATGTCCGTCATCCTGCTTAAGTGCCACCGTCTCATTGAACACTCCTTTCCAGTCTAATCTGGCAGGGTAACTTGTGATGTCTTCCAGGTGCGGCTCCGTGCACCCGCGAGAGACGTAGGTAAGGAGATCGTTACGAGCTTTCCATTCAAGAAGACGTACCTTGTTCTCCTTGGTCATCCAGGGTTGGGCAAAGAAAGCAGGAAGAAACATGTTGGAGTTCAACGCATGAATGTAGAAGAAATCAAACCTGATTGCCTTCTTGGGATTTTGGGCCGTTCCGGTGAAGTACACTAAAGTCATCAATTAGACCGCATCCTTCCAACCTGATGACTGTAGGCAACATACCCGTTGAGTTAATCAATTCAGCAAACTTTTCGTCGAACTGGTTGGGGTCAACGTTGAACTGGCTGGCATATTTAATCATCTTTTCCGGGCATCGATGCATCACACCGTCAAAAAATTTACTTGAGTCTTCCCACTCAACTGAGCGTTTGATATCTGAATCGTTCCGTAGCTCGTCTTGGAGTTGCACCAATGTTTTGTTGCTGGGCTTCCCGGCATCGCATGCCATTTTCTCAGCGGGCTGAAAGAAGGTCTCCAGCTGCTTATTATGCGTGGCGGTTTGAGCAAGTCCCTGGGCAATGATAGAAGGCTGATTGAATTCAATACCAAATCCCAGATGGATCAGCGGATGTATAAGCCCTATCAATATCTATCAGCAAGCTGGTACGGAATTGACGCAATATTCAAGCCAAAGAAGAGGAGGGGGGGGGGGGGGGGGGTGTTTTTAAACCCCCACAAAAAAGTCCCGCAGGTATGTGGGGGAACACCCCCCCCCCGAAAAAAGCATCCCGGCGACAGCCCAGCCGCCCACACAACGCGAGAGGGGCGTGGGGGGGAGAAGGGAGGACGAGGGGGGAGAGGGGCGAGTGGTGG
>QQSR01000215.1:0-33235 GCA_003664465.1 Trichophyton mentagrophytes
GGATTACGACAAGGAGCTGTCCGGATACCTGGACTGGACGGGGCTGGAAGACCGCGACCGTGTCATCCAGTACCCATTCACAGAGCATGTTGTCGTTGAGAAGACGGAGGAAGAGCTAGCTCGGATCATGCAGTGTGAGTGTGTGTATGTGAGTGAGTGTGCGCCGGTAGTAGAATGGTACGGAGGGTATGGCGGTGGTCGGTTCAATCGAGTGGTGGTGGTTGGTGATGATGAAGATGGCGCGTATTATCTCCGCCCGAACCTGCTATATGAGGGAAAGCTCGTATATTTTCTCTTGTTTACTTTTTCTTCTGCTTCCTTGGAGGAGTGATGGGTCTGTTAGGTGCCATGCCTCCGTAGACGTACTTTTGTTTCTTTTCGGCTGGTTTCAGGATCTACAGGTGTGAGAAAAGGTTAGCGTCAGGAAAAGAAAAGAAAAAAAATTGTCCAGTTACAGTGAGTGGAGAGGAGAGCAGAGAGCATACCTGGAATGAACAGAGAAGGCTCTCGTCTACACTCATCATAGCTCCGGCATTGTCGAATTCTCCGCAGTAGTTTGGTGCGCTGAAGAGCGTGACCAGCTGCCGCTTGGAGAAGAACTCGTAGCCATCCTCGACTACCTGATGTGCTCGACAGATGAGGTCCATGTCATGCTTCTGCAAGAACCGCGAGACGACGTCGGGGCCGAATGTGAAGGAGACACCTCGATCGTTTTCGCTCCAGCCGGTGATGTCCTTGTCAGGATCAGACCAGAGGAGATCGCAGAGGAGACCGCAGTCAGGAATCTAAATAGATCAGTAGAGTCAATCGTCGACAGCTCAAACTGACGCCATGCATAAAGAGTAATAAATAATCAAGCTTGCATCCCAAAAAGGGAAGAGAGGGAATTCCCGGGGAAATGGCAAAGGGACAGGGAATAAAAAGAATAAAGAGACCGTCCTCCGGGCATCCGAAATGGACGCGTATCAGTTCAATCGGTCACACGAACAAGGGGGAGGGACTTACATCTGTTGGACGCATGACACGGCGAATCTGTTCCATGGAGTTGAGATCGGGACTGAGACCACCGTGCATGGTGAAGATTTTCTCGTCGATGATGGCGGCAATTGGGAGGCAGTTGAAGCAGTCGGTAAAGGTCTTCCAGAGCTTGATGTTGTATCTTCGCTTGCACTCGTCGTAGAAGCCGTAGATACGGTTGATGGAAGCGCACTCGTGGTTGCCGCGGAGCACGAAGAAGTTCTCTGGATATTTGATCTTGTATGCGAGAAGTAGACAGATGGTCTCGAGAGACTGCTTGCCTCGGTCTACGTAGTCGCCTAGGAAGAGGTAGTTGGCTTCCGGCGGGAAACCTCCGTACTCGAACAGGCGCAAAAGATCGTAGTACTGGCCATGAATATCACCGCATATCTTACGCGAGTTAGTTTTTTTTCCCTCTTTCTCTTTCATTCTCGTAGAACTCTTATATATGGTTCAACATACCTTTATCGGGGCCTCCAACTCCAAAAGTATAGGCTGCGAAATGAAGATCTCTCTAGCCTTGGTGCAAAGATGGCGGATCTCGGACTCGAGCAGCTGGACCTGCTTTCCGGGACGACTGCCCCTCACCTCCAACAGTCTATCAATGATCGAATCCAAATCGATCTCGTTCTGGTCCGCCATCGTGTGTTCGTGTGCGTGGAGTGGCTACCAGTGCAGTGGGAGGAGAGAGAAGTAAAAAAAAAAAAAAAAAAAGAAGAAGGGAAGGTAAAAAAAAATGTAAGACAGGAAAAAACCTCCCACGAGGACAGCAAAAAGTAGTCACGTCGCGTCAGCCAGAAGTGGTCTATGGGTCGAAGGGGGGTCAGGCAAAGGCGCGAAGAGGCCAGAAGAGAAGAGAAGTCTCTGTTATCTGTTGCCTCTTGCTGTTCAGGCTGCTGCAAGAAGTGATTAATAATGGTTAGCTGGAGATGAACGAAGGGGGGGAAAAAGCCAGCAAGCCGTTTCAAGCATGGCAGAACCGGTTAAGAAAGATGGAGCAGAACCAACCTTGGGACCGGCTAAGGTCAACGTAGACGAGCTGCCGCCGATACGAAGCAAGTTGACGGACGCAGCGACGAGGAGAAGTAAGAAGAAGGGAGAAGAAGTAGAGGAGAACAGGCCCTGATGGCCAGGCAGGTAGAGGTAGAGGTTGGGGGGGGAAGCGGGTAGACGCAGGAAGTAGACGCAGACACAGGCGTGTAACAACCACGAGGAGGTAGAAAAAGAAGACGAAGAAGATGAATATCAAGCAGCTAGCAAGAAGGACAAGCTATTCCCACTTGGTTTGTGTGTTTTTATCTTCGTTTAAAATCACCGTTTGGCCCGTTCTTGGTCTGCGTAGACGGGGCAAGGGACTCGACACCGGCGCTTCGTTGGGCGGCGAGCTGGAGTGAATATGGGATGCCAGCAGCAGCAGCAGCAGCAGCAGCAGCACACGAGCAAGGGAGAAGTAATACCAAGACGCAAGCTGCGAGCAGGCAAAGTAAGGTCAAGTATTCGCCTGTCTCAGGATAGTTAGTGGTCGTAGATGGGCTATGATGCGTCGTTCGTTCCTCGTGTGCGGGTTGAAAATTTTCGCTTTTTTTCCAGCGCAACGAAACGCGCAATCGGAGCGAGCAAGACGAAGTGGCGTGAAGTAGCGCGAGCAGGGGAGTTTTTTTCCCTTTCTCTCTCTCTCTGACTGGAGAAAGCCGTTAAGCGGATGGCTGGGAAGATGCGAGATGGTCGTTGAGAGGGCGGGCGGGCTGGTTGCTGGAGGCGGCGCTGGGGCTGATGATGGATGGAGGTTTTTTGTTTGGGCTTGCGGTGGTTGAAGGGAAGAAGAAGAAGAAAAGCGAGGCAAGGGAAAAAAAGGGAGGGCGGGAAAAATGGGACCCAAGCAAGGCAGGTTTTGGGGCTAAGAAGAACAACAACAACAACATCGACAACATCGACAACAACATCGACAACATTAACAAGATAATATGGATGTGAGATTACTGCTTTACGATGTAATATTGATGATAGATGGATTTACGTGTTTACTCGATCAACAAAGCAAGTGTTATTTTTTATTTTCTTTTGAGCCCAACAGCTAAGCAAGAACGAGACATCCAGAAGAGACGAGAGAAGCCAGCCAGAAGAGCATAAAAGAAAGGACGAAGAGGAAGAAGAAGAAGCAGAAGAAGAAGGAGATAAAAGAGACCACGCTATGCAAACGCCAGATCAGAAAAGAGAAATAAAAAGAGAGAAAAAAAAAAGGCAAAAATGCCGCCCAGGGGAAGAGAGTAATGTACAATCGGTCTAAAAGGGGGCTGGGGGGAATAGATGTGATATCTAGGGACCTCATATTCAGTATACCTCCTCCGACATGCCCGACTGTAAGGGTGCGTTTTAAGGGTAGTTAGGCAGGGCAGGACAGGGCAGCTCAGCGTCAAGTCATCATTAGTTTGTGCGGTGCAGGAAAAAGCAAGAAAGTGAACGCAGCAAAGCAGAGATAACGCGGGCAGGCAGGCGATAAAGGTATTAGGCAGGCAATAAAGGGGAGATGTATAACTTGCAGAACCAAACACAGTCTTGATCTTGGTCTTGAAGAAGGAAAAGCAGCCTGAACTCCGATAAACGTGAACGTGAACATGCATCCGAAGCAAAAGCAAAGCAGGAAAAGAAAAGAAAAACCCAAGTGGTATAAAGCAAAAAGAGAAAGGGAAAAAAAAAAAAGGGAGAAAAATAGACAGTAGAGCAAGCATCCATCCGTCATTCGAGAGTGAGGGCAAGAAACAAGAGAAGAGATGATCAATATCAAGTCAGTCGGTCGGTCAGTCGGTCAGTCGGTCAGTTCAACGGGTGCCACTCGATCCCGTGCAAGGAAATAAAAAAAAAAAAAAGATGTAAAAGAGGAGCTCCTCGACTGGCTTCGAGCATATCAAGCAAACAAAAAATAGCAGTAACTTTTTCTTCGATCCGTTCATTCGTCATCCTGGTTCTCTCTCCGAGTAGATTGGGAGAGAGAAAAGTAAAATAGGGGAGGAAAAAATAAATAAGGGTGGTGGGAAAAGAAACGCTTTTCTATATCCGAGAAAGATAAGGGAAAACCGTAAATATATAGGTAAGAGGTAGGAGGGAGAGAGGTAGGTAGATCGGCTGGAGATGGTTTCGAGGTTCTGGGGTTTGGTTGGCTTGGATTTCGCCCGTGCATACCAGACGGCTGGTACCTGTCTGGTTTGATATTCGCATAAAATGAAAAAAAGATTCGTATGCCTCCCAATTTTTGTGTGTGTTTGAGGGTGTGATTAAGATTAATACAGTATATGCTTGGATATGTATGTTGTTGTTGTTGTTGTGGTGGTGGTGGTTTGTTTGTTTTCTTTCCTGGGTATACGAAGAAGTATTGGAAAGGGTATGATCAACCAAGTGCCCGACCACCAGTTACGATGATCTGGCTGCTTGTTCGAGCCATCGGGGGCGGAGGTCTTATTGGAGCTGCGGGTGGGTGGTGGAATTCCGGGGTCTGCGGGTGCAGGTTGATGTTCTTGGCGGTGGTGGTGGTGTTGGTCGTCCAGCCCAAGTTGTCGTCACCGAGCACGGTCAGCCAGTTGGTCCCGACTTCATGCTTGAGGGCTTCGAGGCGTTGGCGGTACAGGTCACCACTGACGTCCCAGTCAATGTTGTCGAGGCCAGGAAAAGGGGTCCGGCTCTTGGGTGTCTCAACCTCGGTTGTTGTAGTGGTCGTGGATACAGAAGTGGTGGTGCCCGCCTTTGGAGAGTCGTCTATGGCCGGAGTTGCAGGAGTGGGGGTCCTGGCAGCAGGGACGGGAGTGACGGGACGCACGGTGGTTGGAGACACCGGCAGCTCTTCCTGCTGCTGCTGCTGCTGCATCGTCTCTCGTGGTTTTGACTTTGACTTTGACTTTGGATTGTCAATGAACGGGTCAGGCACGGGTTGACTTCTGACCACGGAACCGTCGGGGAACTTTGTCTCTGGCTGGACAGGCACAGTAGTCACAGGAGCAGCATGCACGGCAGCAGTGTCATGGGCGCTGAGACCAACAACACGCTTCCTATGATGCTTCTTGCGACGAGGGGAAGTCACATCAGCCCCTGCGTTTGCCGACGTCGATGAGACTCGAGGCTTAACAACATGCGTTTCTGGCGAGAGCAGCTCCTGGTCCACGGAAGTAGTACCAGCAGTAGTAGCACCACCGGCACCAGAAGTAGACACGGTGATGGGTACGGCCTCAGCCTTGGAATCAGCCTTCTGTTCAAACTTTCGAATGACAGGGGCTGCTTCGGGCTCTGCGACTCTCTCAACCAGCTGCTTTCTCTCCGAATAAGACGGACCCGTGTTATCGATGAAGATATCCTCGGGGTATCCAGGCGTCTGCCTAAACAGGTTGAAGATGGTAACCCGGTGTCCGGAGTGAGTCTTGGTGAAAGGGTTCCCGGATATCCATATCTCGCGGATATAAGGGATGGCAGTCAGCCGGGCCAATTCGACGGGATCCGTGATGGCGTTGTCACGCAGGTCCAGACGTTCGAGCGAGAGCAGGCGTTCAACGCCGGCTATCGAGCGAAGTCTGTTGCCACGGAGATTCAGAGAGGTTATGGCTGGCAAGGGGCTGCGGGAGAGCGAGTGCAGCGAATCTATCATGCAGTGGGATAGATTTAGGGACCTGAGAGCCACGAGCGAGGCGAGGCTGTCTGGCACCTCAGTGAAGAGGTTCCAGGAGAGGTCAAGGGAGTGCAAGGTATTTGCTACGGGAGCGAGACTGGCTACGCTGACACTGGTCAGGGAGTTATCCGTGAGGTTAAGGTGCCTGAGGAACCGCCACTTAAAGGGGCTCAGGTAGGTGTGGTTATTGTAGTTATTATTGTTGCCCGCGGATGCAGCAGTGGAGGTGGAGGCCATCATATTGGAGATGCCACGGTCACCACGGTGGAAGAAAGTGGAAAAGGACTCGCTGGAGTCCGAGCTACCTGAGCCAGATCGTTTTATCTTGGAGGACTGTCCTCGATGATGACCATGACCGTGGTGGTGGTGGTGATGACGGTGGCTGGATCCAGGCTTGCTTGCACTGGTAGGCCTGCCACCACCACCTGGAGAGATACTGCCGGCACGACCGTGTTTCTTTCTGGCACCACCTTCAGACGAGTCACCCCTGAGCATGGCGGTGCCGCCCTTGGGACTGGCGCTGGTTCCAAAGTCAGGTTCGGCCACGGGAGATCCAGGGGCAGACAGAGACTTTCCCAGCTCCGGAGCGGTGGAAGAGTAGTGCTGGTGCTGGTGCTGGTTGAGGTGGTGGCTATGGCTATGACTATGACTATGGCTACTACTAGACGGCCAACCAAGGACAGGAGAAGGCTGAGATTTGGACGACCTCCGCCTCCGCTTGTCAATGTCATCGAGCACGATCCCCGTCAGCAAGTCACCGATATCCTCCAGCTGGGCGCGCTTGAGCGTAAGCGACCTGAGCTGCTCGGCCAGCCTGTCCCAGCCAAAAAAGGAGCGAAAGTCTACGTCGATGATCTCCAGGGCGGACAGATTCTTGAAGGAATGCAAGGGAACCGCAGTATCAAAGGGAAATTCCTCGTATCCGCTGATGAGCCTGGCACGGTGGTCTGGCGCGAGTCTGAGGCAGGGGATCTTGGTGAAGGAAGAGTAGAGGTATTTGAGGTCTGCTTCCAGGGCAGCCTTGGCCTTTTCCGACTTGGAGACCGAGTCCCGGGAGGTGAACGATGCGAGGCCAAAGGAGGACCAGAAGGAGCTCATGGTGGACATGACGCTGCGGACGCTGGAGACGGAGTGAATCGAGTCCCTGTCTCCTCCGCCGCCGCCTGGCGCGCTGCCACGGGGCCGCTGCGGTTTGCTGAGAAAGGAGACGTATGCGGAGGAGGTCTCGTTGTTGATGTTCTCGAGGCGGATGTTAAGCGGTCCCACGGGCACGGAGAGCTCCTCGAAGCGGGAGAGCAGGTAGAAGAGGTGGTGGGGGGTCAGGGTCAGTCTGGCAGGCCGCACAGAGTCAGAGGCGAATCCGAGTGTCCCCAGGGAGAGCGCAGCAGCGAGCGCGGAGGCCGTCGAGGGGCGTCCCGGGACTCCATGGCTCTGCTGGTGGGAGTGTTGACTGTGATTATGGTTGTGATTGTGATTGTGGTTGTGGCTGTGGTTGTTGTGGTTGTGGTTGTGGTGGGAGGAAGAAGTGTTGTGGCCGTTCGAGGAAGCGGCTGCGGCAGAGTTTGACTGGGACGAGGAGAGGTCGACGCTCCTCGACTGGCGCCTCATCTGCATCGCATTTGCGAGGGCCTTTTCATGCGTTCGGACGAACCTGGCGAGGCTCTACAGAATGTTAGCTATTTCTTCGTGGTCTTCTTCTGTTTCTTTCTGTTTGTTCTTGTTCCTGTTTCATGTTTGTTTGTTTTGATAGATATATGGCGAACGGTACCTTGATGAAGAGCTGGCCGTCTTCCGTGTTGAGTTTCTCCATGGCGAGCCTCTGGACACTGCAGCTGATGGTATCTTCAAGCAGCAGCAGCAGGCAAGGCTTCTCAGCGGACGGTTCATATAGAAATCGCGGAGTAGCGAGGCATGTTTGTGGCGAGCTCTCCGGTCCAGTGAGATTCGAGTCGCAGCACGCAGCACGCAGTCACGACAGAACAGAGTAGAGAAAAGTAGAAAAGAAGCAGAAGTAAGAGGAGCAGGAGAGAAGCAGAGAAGCGTAAGAGAGAGAGAGAGAGATGGAGACGGTTATATGTTATGTTACGGATGGGGGGGCCCTCCTCTGTGGCAAAGGGCAACAAGGTGGTTCTCAGCAGCTCAAGGGGACTCGCAGAAAAAAAAAGATGGCGGACCAGCTGGTGGTTTTCATGTGCAGGTTTTGTGGATGGTCACCAGGTCCCCCTGAGCGAGCAGAGGATGGCAGCCAGGCACCCAGTGATGGCAGTACGTAGACAGAGCAGAGAGAGGAGACTCCTTGAAGATGTTTGATGCTGATGGTGATGCTGGTGATGCTGGTGATGCTCCAACGTGGGCTGTTGACTCTGCCAACGGTCGACCAGCAGCCCCTGAGTGAGACGACAAGCAGTTAAGGAGAGACGTGACTTCAACTGAGAGTAGATATCAGAGAGAGAGTAGAAGGGTAAAAGAGTAGAAGAGTAGAAGTAGAAGAGTAAAAGAAGAAGAAGAGAAGAGTAACCCCTATCCTTATCCCATCCTCTCCCTATCATCGCTCGCTGTATCTTCTTGTATCTCGCGGTTTCTTCTTCTTCTTCTTCTTCTTCTTCTTCTTCTTCTTCCTTTTCGGCGTGGGCGCCCGCTGTGGCTTCTGATTGGTCGCTCAGTTAAAGAGCAGCGAAAAAGTGACAGGCAGGAAAGCCAAAAAAGGGGGGATGCTTTTAGTTACTTTAACATGATAGATAGAGATAGATAGAGATAGTGATGATAAGTAGATGGTAGAGATAGAGTAGTGACAGTGGATGGTAGATAGAGAGTCCAAGTGGTGATGCTCTGCTACTCCGTATGTCGTCTTCAATATCAACTGGAGATCGGTTCGCCTGTTACGGAGTATTTACTTACATGCAATCCCATAATCTCTTTTTCCCTTCTCAAAGTACTGAAGTTACGACTGATGAAGAAAAAGAAAGCAGAAGACGAAGAAGACGAAGAAGCAAAGAGGAGTTTAGTTTAGCGCTTTCTCCTTGCTTTTTTCCTGCGTCTTTCTTTGCTTCTTCTGCCTGCTTGCTTTTTCCTCTCTCTCTCTCTCTCTCTCTCATCTTCTCCCCTCTCTGGCTCTCTCTGGCTGGTGGCTGGTGGCTACCTGGACATGCTCAGTTACTCTTGACGGAGGAGATGGACAGTCCGGAGGCTCTGTGAGTCCGCAAGTGGACTGGACAGGGACTCCCCCTTTACCCTTTACCCTTTACCCTTTACTCCTTCACTCTCAACTCTGCCTCGATCAGATCGTCTTATGTATCATCTTCTGACTGCCTCTGACTGACTCTTGACTCTTGACTCTTGACTCTGCGGTACGGGTACAAAGCATGACTTGCCTCCCCCTGATGACCACGACCACTCTATCTGCTATCCTCTCTGCCTTTCTGCCTTTCTCTTCTTACTGGCGACGGTTTCACTGCCGTCCGTCTGCCTGCAGATGGCCAATGGCAGCTTGATCCGGCCATCTCTCACCATCTCCTCCGTATCCTTACTTCAGAGAAGTAGTCTTCCGGCAGACAAGGTTGATATGCATCTCCATCCACACATACTTACTTCAACATACTTTCATGCTTAGACGAGTAAATTCATGTACGACGAGAAGATATCTACTTCCCATGGTACAACACGGCGAGATAAATCGAATAATAATAATATTGGACTATATTAACTAATCCTAATCTCGACTTATCCGGTTAAAGGGTCGAAAAGCCGTCCTACCCACCATGCAAAGGAGGGAGGGAGGGAGAGAGAGAGAGTAATATTGGTTAGTGAAAATTTTCATCGCTTCTCCATCTCCACCGCAGAGACGACAACGACAACAACCCCTCCATCGGACCATCGATGACGATGACGATGCAGTCAATCGTTGAGGCGGATAGACTAGAGCAGCCTTACACTTACACTTACTCCATCATAGCCATTCTTGCTCCGAACATTCCCACTACAGCCTCATTTTCAGGCTCATCTACGGAGTACTCTTAGTCGGCCTCGATCTCGACATACATTCGACATCCACATCTTCACCGCTCAGTCTATGCGCCACATGCAGAGAACATAACTTGCATCCTTCCTGTATTTCATCTATATGCACGTACAGGGCGCAGCAGTCAAGGAGGGATGCAAAGTAGGTACATACTTACTTGGAGTAGTCGACCTTGCTTTTTCACTCTCGTCTTCCCTTTCTTTATCGGTGCATATCTATCGACCTTTCGTTCCAACGTCTGGTCTAGATATCTCACCGCGATTGTTGATAGAACGATACTTGCTTACCAGCAGAGTCCCTTCTCATTGACTTTCTACCTGCCACCAGTCAATGCAGCAGAGACCCCGTAGTGACGTCGATAACGGGGCATCCGAAGTCTTCCTACTCTCTCTTACAAACACACACTCTCTCTCCATCTCCACCGTGGGCTCCTCTCCATGCTAAAAAAGCTCTTCTTCTTCCGCCGAGCAGAGGGAGGCTGCAACGCATGCACAGAAGGACTTCCACTTAAACCAGAGTCAAAAGTCAAGTCCTTGTGTGTGCATGGGGGGAATATGATATCGAATCAGCTTGCTTTTTTTGGCCCTCTCTCTCGATCCCTCTGTCTCTCTCGAGAGAGCTCGGGTTCCCTTTTTTTTGCGCTTCCTAGGCCGAACTAGCGAGTTTAGTTTGTTGAGCTGCTCGGGTTCGGTTCGTTCTTATTAAGAAGGGTGTAAACTATAGGCCGGGATCCATGCATGCAGATGCAGCAGGCTCATGCATGCAGGCATCTTCCCTCTTTTTGCTTCTTCTGTTTCTGCTTCTTCTTGTCTCTGCTGCTTTTGCTTTTCCTTTTGGTCGTCTCCCTCAAGCCATCGTCAGTTGCGGTTCACTCGGTTGGTCGGTCTCTTGCGTCGAGCGGCGGCCGATCTCCTGCGAACGGATATATATAAACCACCCCTTAACGAGCTATCAACTATCAGCTAGTGTAGCCCCAGTTATGAACGGAATACTCACGGCAAGGCCGTATTTACTTCTTCGAACTGGTTCTCTTACCCAGCTGTATTGGTAAACTTATGTAGGGAGTAATCTACGAAGGGAAGACTGTTTACACCCACAATCCAGACAGGCATCATCACCATCATCACCATCGTGAGAAAGACAATGCGATGGATGGGATGGGATGGGATGGATGGATGGATGGATGGACACGGCTATTCTCCGCCCTTCAAGAAGAAATTTGTCCCATCTCCACCCGGACGGAGCATTCTTCGCTCGCCATTTGCAGTCTGTGTCTCCGTATATACTTATATACTACTACTACCCTTTCGAGGGCCATCGCCATCACGAAGCACAAGACGCCCCCGGCCGAGTGCATTGGACTAATGATAGTTGTAACCCATCGCAAAAAGTGGTACGGAGTAGTGAAGATGAATGAATCGACATCGACATCAAGGGATCGCCGTTCACCCTCTTACGTTGCTGAAATTGCCCATCAACCCATCTCCGTGACCATGGCCAAGGACGACTCGACGGCTTTGCTTTTTCACCCAGGACTGGGCACATCGACTGCTCCGCCTATGAGGGGGAGAACCGCCACCGGGTCGAGCATGCATATACGCACATACACGCACACACAGAGGGAGCTGACTGCTGGCATTATTCAATCAAGAGAGACGACCACAGAGCAGTTGAGCCACACCGAGCTGAATGAGATTACTTTCGATGGCGATGAGCATCGAAGCTGAGGATCAAAAAATGGAGTTGACCCTCTACAGAGTACAATCAATACTCTTGTACTTCATTGAACCGTCAAATCTGCTCGACGGAGAAACTTCATGACCAGATGATTCGATGTCTCGGACTTTCTTTTCTTTTCATGCGCTGTGATCTGTGATGTGATTTCTTTTCGGCTTCATGATCTCCCTCTGTCTCTCTCTCTATGTCTCTACCTCGTCATGAATGGCGCGATATCGCAGCGCACTGATTTGGTCGAGCAGGCGACTCCATCCTTTTTGGCTAATCTGCTAGTCTCCGGGCGAGTCGGACCAGCTTAGCTGGCTAGGTTAAGCCTACTTTAGCATCCTGATCTTGATCCTCATGCTCGGAGAGGCGCTGCTGGGTCTTCTGATCTCGTTAAAAAGCCTCGCTGCCAGTTCCCACTCACACCTCACATGGCATTTTGGCGGCGGCGGCGGCGGCGGCCGGGTGTGTGTGTATGTGTATGTGTGTGCGTGTGCTCTCAGCCAGTTATAAAAAGAATAATTCGCTGCTGATGCTGGGACTCGTGGTTGGGATCCCAGGCAGGCCTCTTGATAAGTCGAGAGTGTGTATAGTAGTACCGCCGGCCGCAGTCTCTCATTGGCTTCCCGCGTTTATGGAGTTTCCCTTCAGCCTTACATGGTCACTTATTTGACTCTACTTATATATATGCTTCATAGTTGTAGTCGATGTACCGTCCAGTGATCCGGTTTGAGCGGGATGCTGGCTTGCTCTACGGGATGAGATACTGGCTTGATCTGTCTCCTGCCATGCAATCAATCCATGGTTTATGGACATGCCATGTGTTGTATACCTCGATTTCCTGGATTCGCGGCAGCGGCCGACTCCATCGACATCGACCAAAGAAAAACCTCCCTATCCCCGGCATATTCAGACACCGCTTGGTTGATTTGGCTGAAATAACACGGAGACCGGATATTTTGCAAGTGGTAGCCAATAATGGAGCCCCTCTCGTTTCGTATCTTCATCATCATTCATCATCATCATCATCATCATCATCATATCTTGCTCCTACCCCTCCATCCCCACCATCGAGGCTTGTCTTGCGTCTTGCTCTTCAATCTCGTTGCTCCTGTTCAACCAGCTTGAAACACCTGCGAAATTGAACTCATCTTCAATCTTCTTATTATTCTCCCTTTTTTGACTCTGACTTTTACCCCTGAGGAACCCGCGTCACAGGTAGGGAAGTACCTCCAAGTACTCCTCGAGCCCCCTCCCTTCGGAACCTTCGCTGGAACACTCCTTCAAATGCGCATGTCATCTTCAGTTCTCCTTTGATTTAGCCGTACCGTCCTTCGGCTCCCGCCTCTATTTTGACCCCGCCCGCCCCAGGACAAGACACGGCAGGGCAGAACAGGAGGGCGTCGACCCTTCTTCCCCGCCGCCTATCATATGGGAGGAATCGCCGTTCTGGCTCGGATAGACGGCCTGCCGCCATGCGTCTCCCGCGCTAGGGTTGCCATTCATGACGGCCGGATGGGCTTGTCTGTATCAGCGTAGCGAAGCCATGTACTATACGGGGTAAGTATGTATGTCTGTAATTATGCACATGCGTTTGCTCTCGCATTGTTCAGCCTCCCAGTTGCCCTTGGTTACCTGGAAGGAATACAGAAAAGAAAAAAATATCGCACGAAAAAAAAGAAACGGATGGCCTGACTTCTTTTCTTCTATCCCGCGTCGAACACCCCCGTTTATCGGCTCAGGGATGGCGAAACGTCATCGTTCATCGTCCCATCCTTGGAATTGGGGGAGGGGAGGGGGGGGTCACCCCCGGCCACTTTCATGTAAGTATTCAGTCACTAGACTACTATATGTATGCATCTCATCTCATCTCATCTCAAGTCCTTGGAAGGGGGGAGGGGCGGGGGGGGCTGGGAGGGAAAACTCGGGGTGGGCAAATCACAGCCAACAATCTCCACGGAAACGTCCCAGTCCACAGGGCTGCCCTATCTCCCGGCGGAATGGAGTCGCTCTGTTTGGCCGCTCTGCCTTTTTTGTCTTCTTGTTTGGCGTGGGTTAAAGATCAGGGTTTGGAGACCTGGCTGTCTGTTGCTTTCGCCGTTAGCGACGGAGGACGGAGGGGGACTAACTGGTTAGTTAAGTTGCCTGCCTTCTGCCAAAGGATGGGCTAACGAACAGGCCACTGGTTTGTCCTCATCGCTTCCCTCACCGACCTTTTGACATAGTACAAACGTCATTGTCAAGTGTGTGTCTTCCCTGGATGGACTGTTCTCTCGATGGCGACAATTCCATCACTGGCCGAAAATTCTCCGTTCAGATCCTCCAAGGCAAGGCCACACGGTGCTAGACGCTGGAGTGAGGACGTGAACTCGTCCTAAAACAGCAGCACTAGCTCACTATCCGATTGTTTAGCCTGCCAATTTAGCTGCTTGTCTAGCAGAGTAAATTTGGTAGCTAGTGTTAGAGACAGACGGGAGGCCGTCAAGAACATGTCGCACGGACCGTCTGAGTTTCCCTTTTTCTTTGCACTCTTGCCAGGGGTTGTCTGTGCCCTGTAAGTAAGATCCCTTCGCTATGGTAATCGCCTTTCGAGGATGAGCCTTGTTGGTGATAGCGTCCGTCTGTCTGTCGCAGAGATGTTCCGAAGGATGCAAAAGTGGTGACACACAGGTTCGTTTCCATACGCAACGGGACTGGCTGGGTTCACGCCTCTGCATCATACATAAGTATATACACCTCCCAACCTGCATAACGACCACGACCAATGCAAGCAGCAAGCAGCAAGCAGTCGAAGGATGAATGAAAATCATAACATATAGATTGCCCTCCGCATTACCCATTTGCTCTGTGGAGTATCCCCCTGCCGCCTCGACAGCATTAAGTAAAATGATTATTGAGATCCCTCGACCAAAGTCCGCCTTGATCATCGCATCTTCCATCGACAGTTCGTATATACCGCGGTTTTCCCCTCCTTGAAGGTTGAGGATCTGTCCCGAGCGAAAACTGAATTCCGCGTGACTGTTCATTCTTTGCATCGAAGACGGTGTGATGTGCGATGGGGACGCGACAGGCATACGTATGGACTGTATCACGGATGTCGCAAGTCGTCGTCAACTAATGCTATACGTAACTGGCAATATTGTCTGTTTCTGCTCCGTGTCCTCCGTACATGGCCATTTATTGCCATGCTGTGTACGGCGAAGTTATGTACAAGTACTTTTTTATACGGTACAAGGCCCGTCTCTGGGCTGCATCGGGGAAGCAAAGCCATCTCGCCGGAGCCTTCGTCTCTTCGCGCCAAGGTTGGTAACAAGAGAAGACGAGAAAGTCTTGTTTTGCCGGGAGGTTGCGTATACCAAAGCGTACAACCCCGCGATAACAGGCTATCGCGGCAGACGACAGGCATCACCGGACTCTTTTGATATCCCCACGCCATGGCCCGTAGCGCGTTAGTTGAGGCTGGTGTCCATGAAGTGTGATATCTTAGTCATCGTACTCGGAGAACGTCCATGCTCGGGTGTTTTATAGAGTGGACGACATCGCCTGAGCTGAGAGAGCAAGATGGACATTTTTTTTGGCTTCTCCATTCTCAAGATATCACGGGGAGAAACAGTTATTTCCCGAAGACACAGTGGCGTCCTCTATATCTTGTAGTATACGCGGTTTCACCCGTATACTGCTTTCTGGTGCATAGCAACCCCATATTCATGGCCGTTATGATATCATCCTCTACATCACCTGAAAAGCCAACGTCAACAAAAGACGAGCTTCATTGGCTCCGAGTGCTTCATGAAGTTTCTGGTAGAGGAAGTAATCAAACACACCAATGGCATCGAGTGCTAAATTACCCAGGAAGGAAAATGCAGGATTTTGTTTGGTATTGAGGAGTACTTTTGACTTCCTCACCACATGTCAAGAGTTAGGGTATCAAGCCAAATAATAATAGTAAAATATGGGGATAACACAAGCAAAGTAACTAGTTACCTAGTTGCCCTGTAGTTATACCAAGCTCTGTAACATGTTCGACGTCTGTTTTGTCTCAGCTCGAAGAAACCGTGACACAGGCTGGAGTAACCAGGGCGCATGGCTCACCAACTAGTGAGTGCCCCAAGATCATTTGCCTCGTGGTCACACCGGATCTTGAGTTCAATAATATATCTCAAAATTATGGCTGCCTTCTTCTTCCTCATCCTACACACCATCTTCACAAAGGCCTCATTTTTGAGGACTTTTAGTGTGGCTTGGGGCTGATACGAGTTCGCTTAACACGGAGAAAGATAGCCTCAGGCCCTCTCAGCTTGGTCGTCTCTTTTGCCGCTTTGACTCGACTCTGCTTTGGGGGTTCGTTTTATTATTATCATTATTCCAGCGGTTCGTTCGCCTCATTTTCATGTTATATCGCCTTCAGCCTGGTTTCAATCTGCTGATTCGCTTCCTCTTGGGCTGTCCAGCGTTGCCTTTTTTGCTCGACTTTGCTTCTTTTTCTGCGAGGGACAAAAAAAATAAATAAAAATAAAACCCAAAAAAAAAAAAAACCAAAACAAAAAAGATAAAAATAGCGAAGATCTAATAAGATATTGATGACATAATATGTCTAATATTACATAATCATGTCTTACTCAGCCATGACGTCGTTGGCTGGGGCCGCCTTCTTTGACATCACCGTTCAACCTCGATCTCTCCGAGGCGTTGTCTCGATTATATCATTATTGTCATTGCTGGAGATGCCAACATCTTCTGTTCATGAAAGCTAGCTGATGATAATGATTTTCTGCATGCGGAGCCCTTTCCGCTGTAGTGATTGGCATAATGTCGACATCCACAAACCCACAGTCGGATGAGCACAAGCTGCGGCACCATGCCACCACCGCCGATGGAGATGCAAATGAGCCACAAAACCTCCCGGACTACGGGACAAAGTTCATTAGTTCAGAGCACCTCGAGCAGTTCAAAAAGGCTCTTGATGCCCCCGAGGCGCTGTCCCTCACTGCCGTGAACGACTGGCGACCGATCAATCAACGAGTACGCAAGCCTGCAAATGGGCGTAAACCCAGACGACGACGGAAGGACGAAACCCGGGAAGGATTCGTATATACATTGCTGAAATGGCCATTCCTTATATTTGTTTTGACGTGGATAGCTGTGCTGAGCTTCTGCTATCTCCTCACACGTTTCTATATACTCTTTTATGAGAACCTATTTTCCTGGAAAGGGAAAAGGCGCAAACTACGAAAGACACTTCGATCTACGGAGGAATACGAGAGATGGAAAGATGTTGCAAAAGAATTAGATGCGTTCTTGGGCAATGATGTCTGGAAGGAGGACGACGAGTATGCTTACTATAACCATGTCACGGTCAACGCTGTCGTTACACAGCTGCAGGACCTGAGGGCGAGAATCCAAATTGCCACAGACGAAGGCCGCAAGCCAGAGAAGGAACACGCCATCGAAGAGCTTCGTGCTCTGCTTGAGGCCTGTATCAAGAATAACTTTGCTGGCGTTGAGAACCCAAGGCTCTACAGTGAAACATACTTTGGGACAAAGCACCTAGTTCAACAATTCATCGACGAAGCCGAGGCATCGTTGAGGATCTTGCTCGAGAGCGGCGGTTTACAAGATCATGATAAAGCACTTTTCTTCAATCACCTAGACACAAACTTTGGACGAACGGCTTTGTGTCTATCTGGGGGGGCCACCTTCGCCTACTACCACTTTGGCGTGGTTCGGGCCCTTCTAGATAACGGGGTGTTACCTGATATCATATCTGGAACATCTGGAGGTGCCCTTATTGCTGCCTTGGTTGCCACAAGAACTGATGAGGAGCTAAAACAGCTACTTGTTCCTGCACTTGCGCACAAAATCAAAGCCTGCCGTGATGGCTTTTCCGTCTGGGTGAGACGGTGGTGGCTCACGGGCGCACGATTTGATACCATGGATTGGGCGGAACAGTGTAGCTGGTTCTGCCGTGGTTCGACGACGTTTCGAGAAGCTTATGAGAGGACAGGTCGCATTTTGAATGTATCATGTGTACCGTCCGACCCTCATTCCCCAACCATCCTGGCAAATTATCTGACCTCCCCCAACTGTGTAATCTGGAGCGCCGTCATTGCATCTGCTGCGGTCCCAGGCATCCTGAACCCTGTCGTTCTTATGATGAAGAAACCAGACGGAACCCTGTCACCATATTCCTTCGGTCACAAGTGGAAGGATGGCAGCCTTAGGACGGATGTTCCCTTGAAAGCGCTAGATATCCATTTCAATGCCACTTTCCCCATAGTTTCACAGGTAGGGCTAAAATGAACCACCGGTATTTTTGATTGTGTTGTTGCAAAAGGGTTTACTCACAATGTTATCCAGGTTAACCCGCATATCAGCCTCTTCTCGTTCAGCACTCGTGGTAGTGTTGGCCGCCCAGTTAGTCACCGCAAAGGTAGAGGCTGGCGCGGCGGCTTTCTTGGTTCTGCCATTGAACAGTTCATCAAGCTTGACCTCACTAAATGGCTAAAGGTCCTCAGGCGCCTTGAACTACTTCCTCGCCCTCTTGGACAAGACTGGAGCGAGGTCTGGCTCCAACGTTTTGGTGGCACAATAACCATATGGCCTAGATCGGTTTTGTCTGATTTCTACTATATTCTATCAGATCCCTCCCCGGAAAGATTAGCTCATATGCTACATGAGGGTCAATCGAGTACCTTCCCAGCAATCCAGTTCATCAAGAACAGAATGAAAGTGGAGAATATTATACGCGAAGGCTACTTAAAGTACACTTCTCCTGACAGGAATCCCAATGTTGCGGACTCTGGAATCCGACGCAGGCGTGTGCCTACCCGGTCCCAGTCTGAAAGAGTTATTGGAGCCGCGATCAACGGTGAACAAACCGTCGATCTGTTAAGTGATCAAAACGTAAACGGAACCTATACTTCTGATGAACAGTATACAACAGATGAACACCCCGAGTTGGACCCAAAACAGATACCCTCTTCCACCAACCGCGGTGATAGTGGTGTTATAGAAGAGCTGAAGCGGCAATCTGCTGTGTTCTTCGATGACGATGACGACGACGACGATGCCGCAACCCTAAGCGAGTGATTGACGAATAGCCTGCCGCCCGTTACACCAAGTCACCGCCATCTATGATCGACCGGCCTGAGCCAACCTACTGCCACTCAAGGCAAAAACCCTGCAGCAGTTTGGCCGATCTGGGTTTACGTTTAAGTTTCCAACGACACGTCGTAATTGCTTATTCTCCAGCTTTATACATACACCTTGCATGTAAAGTTTTTGGATTTCAGTTTCTTCTGGGTTAGATGGCAAATGGGGCTGGCGCATGCTTACCAGTTATCACATTTAATTTGCTGTTTGGCTCAAGAGATACCATATTCGTTTTACTGCAGTAGCGTTATTGGATAGATATGCAACCTTCTTCCTACATGGTATGGAGTACACAAAGGAAAATAAACCTAAGATTGAAGAATGGCTGACTGACCGATATTGATATGCATGATAGAACACGACTATTATTGTGGGTAACCCCAGTTACCAGAATGTACATATGTTCTGCCTTGAGAAGTATATCTACAACAGAATGCTCCAAAGCTCTATTAAACTGAAAGTGCCATAGCCTATTGTAGAGCTCCCAGCTATTTTAAATCAGAGCTGCAAAATGAAACTCTAAGAGGGACTAAGTCTGCGGTCATATCGTTATCAGATCACAAGCCATTTCTCTGTAACTCTCTTGCAAAGGCCTTTTTCACCTGACTGCAAATAGAGGCATTGCAATGCATACGCTGCTTGTCGAGAGAAATCTTCTAGCCAGGCCTCACCACGCTGTTCACCCACTGTTGTTCCTCCACCTGTATTTGGATTTTGGGCTTTTTGACGTTCGGTTTCGATCTCCTCGCCAATTTCAAGGCACTTTTGGTAGCCCTCGACAGCCAAATGACCAATTCCCAGCAGTTGCCAAACACGGGCAAAGTTGAATTCAACTTCTTGTCTTTCCTGTAATATTGAGCTTTGGGATCGGATCCGACGGTATTCTTGCATAAAAGACAGGCCTTCCATGACAAGGTAATGCCTATTATCTGACTGACGCTTGAGTGAATGGCTGATATAACTGAGTCCAATGGACAGGAGAATAGCCGGATTCTCGGGATCAAGGGCGTATGCACGGAAGAAGTAATTCAAGGCATTTGTAAAACTGTTGCCAGCATAGAGGATGTGCCCATATAGCACCAACAGAGCAACATCCATCTCCTCCGCGGGTATATATTCGCCTTCTGCATTTTTTGTTGTGAGACTCGCGCGTTCTTGATATATAGACTCGGGCGAGCGTTTGAATGGCGATAATGGGTCGGGAGGAAGTGAATAATCGACTGCTTTAACTTGTCGAAGCATAAACTTCATGCTTGGTGCTGAATGAAAGAGAGATCTCTGGGGGTTTCCACAAACCCTACTTAGTGTCACAAAGAGTCTGTAAGCATCAGTGACGAATTGGTATTCTTTCATAAACCATCGTGAAATATCAGACAACCTGTCTTCGTCCTTGAGTCGAAGAGCACATGCTACAAGAAAGTAATCATTAGCACTATCTCTTTTTACTGCTGGTGGATGGATAACTCACTAAACCAGCAAATATATATTCGGAGTGTAGATGGTTTAGAGTGGTACCATATACTTGCATCGGCTGCTGCACCAAGTGTGTCATATGCTTCATCTCCTTGCCCCTGACCTGATAAAACAAGGGCATATTCAAGAAATATATCCAGCCAAGAGTCAAAGTCTATACCGTGATAGTCATTAGGTATAGAGCTAGCATCAATTTCAGGTGTTCCTAGGGAGTTGTCAGACGTTTATTTGAAAAGAAGGTATTTCAGGAGAAGTATTTCTTACCCATGGAAGCTTGAATACGATTAGATATCTCTTGGAGTTCATCAACGAGGTTTGTTGACTTTAATCTTCCTGCCTTACGTTGTGCTTCCCTGGAATACCCTAGGAAGGTCATCTTTTTTTGTAAGGGGAAGAAAACTCGGTTGGATCGAAAATCCCATAGCAAGGCATACGCAATGTCAAGCCAATCCCCAGTAGCATCCTGTTGGCCCTGTCGCATATATGGCTGCAATTCCAACATCTTTGCATATAGATACCTTACGTTTTCGCCATCCGGTTTTAAAGGGGCTATTTCACGCCCTCGTTCTCCCGGTAGGTTGGTGACGGAGCGAGGGATGAATCCAATGGTAGTACTTTCTTCGGCAGTAGTGATGTCTCCAACAGCTGAGGATACGGCACTTTCGATAGGGGATACTTGGTCTTCACTTCCCGAAGCTCCTTGTTCTATATCCCGAAAATGATTTGCCAGTCTCCCAATATCTGGGCCAAATCTAGGTTTCCGGCGCGATAGTACCGCTTCTCGACCGATATCTGCTGCTTCCGTGATAAACTTGAGAGCTTGGTCGGTCATTCCCATTTTCTCATAGAAATGGGCTAGTTTGGTTCGTGCTTCTATGTTAGTTTTGTCATATTCTGCCACTGTTAAATAGCATCTTTCAGTTTCTTCCGTATTTCCGCAGGCGTCATAGCACTCGGCCATTGCTAAAAACAGGCTAGTATTCGCAAAATCCTGCACATGTTGAAGGGGTATATAAAATCGGAGGGCATCTTCATAGAGCTGGATATCCTTTATCGAATCGGCCGCTTCCCTGAACAAATCCCCATAGTCAAAAAGCTTAGCACCAGGAGAGTTGTCATCTGGTTCAAGCCAGTGAAAATGAAACTATATTAATGTTAGCCCTGACGTGACCTCAAATATTGACTGAGTAGTGAGCGTAGATACCAGTGCCTCATCCTTATAGCCAGATTTCAAGCGATATACGCCTAGTTTTATCCGTAACTCAAGCGGTAATCCGATACCATACGACTCAAGAGGGTATTGACCTGGAACAAACCAGGGTGTTGCGATCCTGCGTGGATAGTCATCTGCATCCCATTCGCGGTCATCATCAACCATGTCCCAACCAGAATCACCTTTGCGGCCTAGAAGCCATCGGGCCAGAGAATTGAGAGATGATATGCCAGCTAGGTAATCGTGCTCATAGGAAAAAAGCTCAACATAAATATTCACATCTGACCAGGTGAAATCTTCCACCTCTTCGGGATTGAGGTTCATATAATATGATATACATCTCTCGTAATGAGCTCTGGCCTTTCCTATTTCCCCTAGTTCAATATAGAGCGCTGCCAAGGAACGCAAGGCGTTCGTGTTATGGGGAAGGCCCTCAAGAATTTTTTCATATTCTTGAATTGCTTTGCCCTTGTATCCAAGCTCTTCATTTATAGCCGCCCGTTCAAACCGTATATCGTACCTCTTTGGATCGATATCAATCACACGGCTATAGCAATAAACAACGTCATCTAACGCAGCCGCCCGATCGCCATCAGCTCTTTCTAGAATCAGGTTAGCAACCTCAAGCCAGACTTCTGGCTTTCTTCGAGTATGAGCTCCGGTGAAAAGTGCATATAATGCCTTTCTCTTCTGGCCCTGGGCTAAGAAAATCTCGGAAAGTAAAACATGAGCTTGGAAAATCTCTGGGTTCAGATGAATAGCCTGTTTCACCAAGTCAAGAGCTCGCTCATAGTCTGCGTCAATGAAAGCAGATGTAGCTTCGGATTGTAGGTTTTTGAATTCCGCAGTCGGCTCTACAGGTTTCAGCGGTCCACGTCTGGGTGCTCTACGAACACTGTCGTCGTCATATCCATGAGAAAAGCCGGGTCTCCGACTTTTCCGTGCAATCCTTGCCAGCACGGCATCGTCATCATAGCTTTGGTTAACATAATCGTTATCACCTTCATAATCTTCTTCCTCGTAAATTTCACCTTCTCTACGTTTACGTGTGAGTACCGGTTCATTAAAAAGGATGTTTGAAACTTACAGAGAATCATCCTCAGAGGACAATGATGAGATGCTCTCTTCAGGCCAACCTCGATCTCTCTCTTTTGCAGTCACTAGTTGTGACGGTCCAGGATCGTTGGTATCATTGTTTGATGGTTTACTACTTGACCATCTCAACAGCTCTGGATCTGTCTCCATATTAGGCTGGGAAATAGGAAACTGGTATGAATATCATTAGCACAGGTAGTTATGATCGTAGTTATCCATCCGCTGTGGTTAAGAAGGCAAAATGTAAATTGCTTCCAACTCGTTGATCGCATGAAGTAGGTAACTATGAAGTCACGATCAGAAGCAAAAACCAAAAAAAGCAAACTCTGAACTTTGAAGGAGCTTCGTGCTGAGTCATTAAGTTAGTTAACTAAACTTCCTAGATCAGCCTCGGCACAAATGAGCTTTGCAGAACAAGCGACGAGATCGGCCTTCTCCACGATGAGGACACGGCCGATGGCGAAGTCCAGCTTTTGCAGGGCTCGGTCCCCGTATAAATATGCAGACCGAGTATTCTGCTTTATCGGAGTAGCGTGTGGCCTGGTTTTCTGGTCTATATTTTGACTGTCATCTACCATATATCCAGGAACAAGAATCAGAGATACCCGAAACCTCTCAACCACGAATTATCGTGGGAAATATAAACATGCAAGATATCACTTTTAAAGGCTGGGTTAGCACTTCAGCAACCTCTCCCTTGACATACACTACATACACACCCAAAGCTTTTGCCAGCACTGACATTGATATTGCTATATCTCACTGTGGTATCTGCGGCTCGGATATTCATACCCTACGGTCTGGATGGGGGCCAACAAATTATCCATGCGTGGTTGGACACGAGATTATTGGCCATATCATTCGAGTTGGCCCTGAGGTGGCTAAGCTTAACTCTCCTTCTCGAGACTTGAGGGTCGGCGATCGGGTTGGTGTCGGGGCACAGTCAGGTTCATGTCTTCGTGGTGACTGTGAAGAGTGTTCATCGGGCCTGGATAACTACTGCTCGCGCATGACTGGGACATACAACGGAAAATACCCTGATGGAAGCAAATCGTATGGCGGATATGCAGACTACTGGAGGGGCCCGGCGTGGTTTGTGTTTAAAATCCCAGATAGTCTTCCCAGCGCAGTTGCTGCACCCCTGTTATGTGGTGGTGCTACTGTCTTTTCGCCATTACTCCGAGGCGGCGCGGGGCCGGGAAAGCATGTTGGCATCATTGGTATTGGTGGCCTAGGACATATGGGATTACTTTTTGCCAAAGCCATGAAATGCGAGAAAGTGGTTGCTATTTCCCGGACGAGCTCAAAGCAATCAGATGCTCTCACCGGATTGGGAGCTGACGTTTTCATTGCCACTGACGAAGAAAAGAACTGGGCTAGGGCACACTCGCGGACGCTCGATTTGATTATCTGCACAGTTTCATCAGGTAATATGCCCATCGAAAAATATCTTCGTCTACTTAAACGTGGGGGTGAATTCATCCAGGTTGGCGCACCCGAGGATCCGTTTCCAGGCTTTAGAGTTGGAGTGATGATGGGCAAAGGATTAAAGATTGGTGCGTCTGCCATTGGTTCCACTGAGGAGATCAGGGCTATGCTTAAGCTCGCAAGTGAGCAAAATATTCATCCCTGGGTGCAAGAGCGGCCGATGGGGGATGTGAACCAAGCGTTGGTGGATATGCATGAAGGCAAGGCTAGGTATCGATACGTCTTGGTCAATGGAACTGAAAGCAAGATAAAGCTTTGACTCTATTTTTCAATTCCGACTTTGATACATACGCCGAGCTGTACTCCTTTCTTATGTATGGGGCTTTTATCTTTTGAAAGAACGTTAACCAAATTTGCCACGCTAGATTCACTAAATTAGACTTATTTAAAGAGTGAGGAAGTTATCGGCGAGTGGACTCTGGTTCTAGCATACTGGAGGCTTTAGTACTACATATATATGATGATATATCCCAATATAGGTACTCTTCTGATCAATGAGGAAATTGGTTGATCACTGTCCCTGGGAAATTTGGATGAATATTCAATGACTATTCGATAGTAAATTCCCATATCTACAAAGTTCAACAGCTCTTGATTGTCGTACTAAAGCTCGAAAATACAAAGCTAAAGGAATCAAAGTAACGGAAGAATGAAGGTAGAGTTAATATTCAATCGTCGAAAGTTAACTAATAATCGTACGTGTCAACACGGGGTATATATGAATCCAAATTAATTCAGAAGAAATCATCCACCTCCACCTCCACCACCACCGCTGCTTCGCGCGTGCTTTCTGCGTTGTAGCCTTTCAAGTAAGGTCATCCCGGTAAGAAGGAACATACGATCAAAGTCGGAACCGTAGTTCTTGTTCAGCTGAAACTTTCCCATCTTCTTGATGCTTTTTATCCCGTTGGTAGAATAGACTCCCACCAGCTCACCAGTCCTTTCGTCGAGCATTTTGAAATTTGATTCGCTGAATTTATTAGGAACGGATCCTTCGATTCCAATGCTGCGTGTTCTTTTCCAGAGAAAGCCTTTTCTGACTCCGTTGACTGTCATTTCAAAGCGGTATTTGGAGTGGTCGAAGCTCTCTTTTCTCAGGTCTTCCCACACCATGTTAAGATTGTCTGCTGGGTCCCCTAGCCCAACCTTTGAATGTGATGAGAATTTGAGGAAGTTAACAATACCCACGACTGGTCCACCCCTTTCGCCGACATGAAAGGTTAGCTCTGGCTTCCCAGGGGTAAAGGTGGACGTTCTGACGTAGTAAAGCGTGGTTTTGTCGTTGGACTCGGAAATTCTATAGTTTGTGAACGAGGTGGTATTGTATACATTGAAAATACGATGGTTCCCATCAGTCCCCAAGTCCCCGGGGGCTGAGAGCTGGGTATCGATAGAGGCTGACTCGGAGGAGTCATGATCCTGAGCCTTAGCTGACTCTGCTTTCAAATTTTTGGCAGATGCCATGTTTTCTCAGGAGACGGGTGTATCATGCAAATCGACACTGGAGTAGAAGAACGGTAACTTAATATTCAAAACTGGCCACAGTAGAGGAGCATTCGGGCCCTTTTATGTCAAAGACGGGGCTGAACGATTGACATCAGAATATTATCACCATCGTGGGCGGATCATGCCGCTTAACCGCTCACTTGTGTCATATTCGACGGTGAGCAAATGCACCATTGGCCGCTCGATAACTATGGAGTAGCGAGGCTGTGATGCGTTGATCGTCCAACAGCTCTGGGGCTCGGCGGGTTGTCTTAGCTACCGAAAACGGCAGTTATCTCGTATTCGACGATGACTAATCATTTCACGTGATTTATACGGATAAACTTATCTCCGTTTTGAGCTTGGGCCATCCATCCCGGTTAGGTAAACACCAATTTTCTCTCGAGTGACAGGACAGAAGACGTTGAGAGCAGCAACCTCTTGCTAGCAAACCGTCCATCGTCCAGCTTGCTCTGCCATTGTGTATTGACTTGCGGAGGAGAAATTGGCCTTTGGAGCTGGGCCTTGAGCTGATACTGCGGAATGATCTGTTGTGCTACAGTTCCTGACGCGTCTACCTGATCATCCATTCACTTTCTCTGCTTGCGCCGCGCTCACAATAATAGCGCTCTTAAATTCAAGATGTCGTTCACAACTCCTTACAGCCCAGGAGCTTTATCAACACCGGGCAAGTCTCGGAGTATTAGCTCGAACATGTCCACGACACCAGCTGGGGTACCTCCCTCCTCTACAGCGTCTTTTACCCCTGCAGGGCCTCCGCCGTCATCTGGGCTTGGAAGCTCGCAGTCAGGAACACGACGTGCTTTGGATTTCTCCGATAGCCGATTCGATCAGTCTACCACATCATACACGGACAATGACCTTTTGTCCTTTTCTACTACATCCTCCAATTTCCCGAGAGATCTCGAGTCCCCCAATTCGAGCTATCTATCACACCGGCCAACCAGATCGCCGCTTCACGGCAGCCACAGATCTATTCTCAACAAGAGTAAAGGCATCAGAAGCCCATTCGACTCAAGCCGACGCATACAATTCTCACAAGATAGTGAACCGGTCACTACGGATGCACGCGACCCAGAAGATAACGGAATCGGCTGGTCACCAAGCAAAGACGGTGGCCCGTTTACTAGCTCTCTTTTCCAACCAGCGACAAAAGCCCAACCGTCACGGCTGCTACGGAAACCGGTTATTTACTCGAATCCGGCAGGTGCAAAGCGTGCGAAACTCGACGAAACTTGGATACAGTCTACCTCTCCGGAAAATGAACAATCTCAGAAGCAAAAGAAGGCCTCGAACTTCCCCTCAATCATCAAAGATTTGACTGCCAGGGCAAGCCTGGCTTCGGTTGATGAGCCGAGTGAGCTATTATTGAGTATGGAGGATGCTATATGCCGGATGTACGACCAAGTCCGTGATCGTAATTCCGACGATGATATAGTGGACTCAAGCCTTTCTGCCGTATCCGATGAACTATCATCCGTGTGGCAAAGATATTCGCCCGCAGCAATGGAGGAAAAGGATGGTGTTCCTCTTAGTGGTGGGATTGGACCTGGAGACTCGTCGCCCAGTATCATGAAAGCTATATTCTTGAGCTCATTACTGCTCCAGCTTCACCACCCTCCGCTACTCGAACCGAGTAACCAAGTCTCGAAATCTTCTCGCAGTATGTTCCGTGACTTGGTGATGAGAGATGAACCCCTACCAAAAGTTCCAATACCCAAAGTCCTATTTCAATGGTTATGGAGATATCACGACTTGGGAACAATCCATTTAGATATGCTTCAGGATATACAACCAAACCCAACCGCCTCCCCGATGTTTTGGAAATTTATCCTCAAATCTGTCCTGCGTGCCGAGTTTGGTAACGTGATAACACTTTTGAGTGAAGCAGATTTTAGCTACGCCAGAACTGCCATGGAGGATGGGTATGAGCAGCCAGGGTACCATGGCTCTCAGCTACAAAATATCCAGCAATGCGTGAATAAAGCTCTTCAACTCCTTAAAACATGCCCAGCAGTTCAGCGTGATGATTGGGATGTTAAGGGGGTTAAATGGGCCATGTTTAGGAAACAAGTGAATGCTGCGATATTAGATTTAGAGGATATGGCTGAAAGCGGGAAATCGCAGATTTCTGATGACAGTGATGGGCCCTTTGTTGCTTCGCATTTCGGTATCTCATTTCAACGTCCCGATTCTATGTCGTTTAGCCATAGCGCGCGCATGGCAGAAAGCCGGATACCGTGGTCCATATATCTAAACATCAAGGCTATGTATAGCATCTTGTGTGGAGAAACAGAAAATATTCTAAAGCAGTCTGATGATTGGGTGGAGGCCACAATTGCGTTGACTGCCTGGTGGGATGGTGACGACGATAGCGACATTTCGGTTGGCGCGAAGAAGAAAGCCCCAGCAAAACGTCGTTCTCAGGCTCCTCGAGCCGTTGACTCCAATACCGAGGAGTCATACTTACGCCGTCTTGACTACGCTTACAGCTCGGTCACAGATACCCTGGGCTCCGCTGGTTTCCAAATCAATTCAATGAACCCCTGTGAAGTTGGCCTGGCTTCCATATGCGAAGGAAATATCGAAAGTGTACTCAGACTTTTGCAAACCTGGTCTCTTGCTGTGAGTGCTGCGACAGCTGAGATTGCCAGCTTCGGAGGCTGGCTGGCTGCATCAACAGGGTCCGAACCGATGCGCGAATTCAATGAGAGTGACCTTATGGTCCTAAGCTACGGACAACCAGAAAAACCACTCCAGAAGGATGATATCTTAATTAACTATGCGGACGGTGTCTTCTCACGGGATCGGCTAGGGGATCGGGGTGCTAGAGAGGGGTGGGAACTCTCCTTGGAGGTGCTGAGTCGCCTTGATGACCAGGAGCTTATGAGAACCAAAGTCAGAGAGCTGATGGACAAAGTATCACTGGACACAGCAGATAAAATGGACAAGGCTGTGGTTCTATGCGCAGAAGTAGGCTTTAGCGATGAGGGCAGACGAGTCTCGGAGGTATGTTCGGCCCCTTTTTTTCAATTTCAACTTCATTTATTAATCACTCTCCGATTGGATATGGAGCTAATGCCATTACTTTTTCTCCATTTTAGCGATATGGTGATCAAGTTGCTGAAGTATCCGAGAATTATGGCACTGCTCTGATTTGCTATGCTCGTGCTCATTGTTCTCGCAAGATTAAGAATGTGATTGACCTGCTCACATCCTTCTGTCTGATCCAGTCCAGAGCCTACCCTGCAAAGGACCAGTTGGATGAACAGCTTCGTTCCCTTCTATATGACCCATCTACCGCCTTGTCTGCCATCGCCTCGGTGGATTCGGAGGGCGCTGCTATGTTACAGTTTTATTTCAGTAGCTATGCCACGTTACGATCCTATTATGAGATCCGTGATGAGGCTGCCGGTTTAAATTCAGGCCAGGTGCCTAAGCATCGTCCGCTGGCGCGGAAACGTGAGGCTGCCAGGGCATTGGTGGCTGTTATCCGAAGTGCGGCTGATAGCATCTATGGTGGATTGTATGATCCAGACAGGCAATCTGCCGCCCAAGTTGATGGGTTGCTCGTCTTACTTGGCGAAGCACTAGCACTTCTTGATCGTGAGTATTACCAATACCTTCCGCTCCAGGGTTTCTGACTAAAAATAACTAACAATATCATGTAGCCAACCCCAATCATTTTCTAAACACCGAGCAGCAACTTACTATTCTCGCGGCGATTGAAGATCTCCAAACAGTTACTGGGCGTGTGTACGAGCAGTGTGAAGCATGCCTCCAGTCTGCTTTATATCACCACCTACATTTCGATGATGGGAACAATATAGGGACTGGCCACTCGCTCGGTGACGTCGGCCGTTCGATGTCAACCTCTTTCTTTGCCACATCGCCCCAAAAGCTATTGAAGAAATCCATCTCGTCTACTACTCTCACAAGCGGGTTCAGTCTCATTGGTAGCGAGATGCTAGAAGGTTCTCAATCCATCAGTGGATCAAAGGAGATGGGTGGCTCGGGCGTCCTTGTCCCTAGGTCAGGTAGTAAGGGACAGGGCAAAGGCAAACAAAATGAGGGCCAGAAGATTCAACGTGGGTGGGATTGGAGAGACAAGGCTCCAGATGGTATCAAAGGAGAAGATATACTGAAAAAGCTGAGACTGCTGCTTGCTCACGGAATGGCCTTTGGCGCATTAGATGGAGCCAACAGTTTAATGGGCTGAGAATATAGACGATAGATGAAACGAAATACCAGGAGAAAGTGTTGAAGGTGTGGTGATACATTGTACCATTATTTTATGACTCAGTTATCTCTCGACGACGTTTTCCATCCAGAAACGGCCTTGTACCCTATTAATCGGTGGTCGGGGAAGTTCCGCCCCAGGAGTTCGCTCATCATTCTCCAGTAGTAGATGCAGCAGTAATCGTTCCGCGTAAGATGCAAGAAAAGACGGGATGAATTCTTGGCTCGGTCGACTGATCAATGATAAATTTGCCACAGCAGAAATAGAGCCTGGAGGAGATGCATGAAACACTGTTTGAGGAAACAGCAAGGCAGACTTTGAGCAGATGGTGCACGCCCGCTCGGACAGACCTGAGGCAGGCTTCTGGACATGCATGATAACTCCCCGTTTGCAGGCCTGTCTCAAGCGCAAGGACGGAGCATGGACGCTAGGTCTGTTTCTTACCTTTTGCTCTCCATGATGATTTGCTGGCGTGGCTGTGTCCCTCGTTTCACCGTGGCTGAGAGATGCAGGGAGCCTCCAAGGATGCAAACACGCTACCGCCGAGTTGGGCTAAGTGAAGCGCAAGAGCAACTAAAAGGTCCCATAGGGCTGAACTGTGTTATTATCCTCTCGTATCATCCGCCTTTCCCCCCTCCTTTCGCTGGTGGCCGAAAATTCGTCATCATCCTCCGATCGGGTAACGTGATGGAGTCTCTAATTAGAAAGTACACCGGAGATATCTCGTCCCGCGCTGTTCAATACTGACCCTGTGGGCAAAGGTTCCATACAAGTTATGTGGTGCGAGGTAACCAGCAGTCCTCAGGCAGGCAGCGCCTGTCTCACCAGCCTCCAAGCCAAGTCGCAGCCACAGGGAACTAGCAGGGACGTCATGCAGAACGGACGCAAGGAGTTAGTCTGTTGACGAGCAATGATATCGAGCGTCGGGTGTGCTGCAGGCCATGGATACGTATCTCGGCTGCAGGCCTTGACCTGACTAACTAACTAGCTCTGATCGCACGAGAAAGGACAGGGCAACCTCTTCCGGGGCGATCATGGGAGCTGAAAAACCCAGGCTAAGAGAAACTCAATCACCGATGTTAGCTAATCAGCAATCCACCACATCGGCCTCAGCGTCACCGTCTCCCAAATGCGCTCCTGTACGGAGCTGTAGCTGTAGACAAGTAGCTGTAACTAGCTGTAGCCGTAGCCGTAGCCGTGGTTGTGGTTGTGGTTGAGGTTGAGGTTGAGGTTGAGAGTTCGTTTGTCGTCTGTCGTTGCTGTTGCCAAAAAAAGAACTGGGCTGGTCCCGTGACCAGACAAGCCTCAACCTCAATTTCAACTTCAGATATCAAAAATCCATCTTCAACTACAGAGCATGACCAAGCATCTGGAGTTATGATCGGGCGTCACCAATCACCGGTGCCAGCATTCTGATCATGATCCTTCCTCGTGGCCCCCATGTAATACAACGGCGGCCGAGGCATGACTGGTCTCAGTTCTGCTCTCTTCCGTTGCTCGCGGACACTAAACTTGTGGCTCTGTTTAGCTTTCGAAAAGCAAAGAAAAACACATCACTAATCCTTCTTAACTTCGAGCTCCTTTGCTTTCTTTTTTCTTTACAAATCCCATAATCTTCCTTAACGGTTCTTGGCTGAAGCCGGGGAGGCATCACAACAGCTGGCCGGACAACTCCGCAGATAGGTCTCGATTCGACCTCCCCCCGTGAACATGGGCCCAGTCGCACGCGGGGACGATGAAGAAGACGAGGAACTTCTAGCCTAAAAGATCCCCACGGTTGATGCATCCGCTACATGGTCTCCACTGCGCTTGGGCTGCAGAGGGCAGTTATCGCTAATCCCACTGCTGGCCGAGTCACTGACTCCTTCACTTCTGAGCTGGACCTGGGCTGGTGAAAACCGCTGAGTTTCGGTTTCCTCTGTTTCTGCTGCATGATTCTCCTGCCGCCTTGTGGATCCTGCTTCCGTGTAATTAATGGAAGACCAAAGAGCTTTTTCAGGAGCCAGGGCGTTCGGTAATTCATCCTATTGTTGCTTACTAGTCCTGACGCCATTCCATGTTCTCGTGCTTTCCAAGGCATGAATCACCACCTGAGCAAGCAAGCTTTCTCAGCATCTTCCCTGGATTGCAAAAAGGAATCGCCCTCCGAAACCGAATCCTCCCCCACTCTTTTATTTTTAGGGTTTAGGCTGCCATGGCCCGGCCTGGCCCAAGCCGTATTCTACGCTTTTTCCACTGCTCTACTTGAGAACTATTTAGCTCGCCTAGCTATTGTTCAACGTTATTGGTCTCCTTCTTGCCTTATCCTATATTAACTATCTCCGACTAGTCTGCTATCAAGGAATATTTATATATACCAATCCCCAGTTTGAGACCTTGTCTTTTCTCTTCTCTCCCCCAGGCAACCATTCTGACTTAAATCAACATCTACACCTCTCGTTTTGTCCTTGCTCTTTCGTTGCTACTCGGTTCTAATATTCCTTTAACCCCAGAAAATCTATTTATTGCTTGCTCTTTCTTCTGCCATTCTGTTTGCTTCGTGGATAACTGGTTTACCATAGAGCAAACGAATCCTACTTCATAAATACTGGTCACTCCCTTCTCTGCAGTGTATTAATTCTTGCCTTATTTCTTCCTACATTTCTTTTTCAAAACCAGGACTGTTGCAGGGCATCATCCCAAAGTACTGGAAACAAACTCCCAACCAAACGCACCTTTCTTCCAAACCGGTCACTATTGAGATTCCACTCACAGCTGCGGAATTACTACTACCTCCCAACAAGACGAATCTTCTTTCCGCATAAAAATGTGTTATCAACTCCTGGAGCTGTTCTCAGTCTGCCGCTGTCTACATCATCGCCATTCCATCGATCCATGCCAAGCATACGGTCAGCGAGGGCACGTTGTACAGGAGAAAATAGTCCTGGTTGGCTATACCTGCCCGAAGCATTCTGTTCAGCAATGTGCAACACCCGGATATCCTCGAAGCTCAAAGCTCAGACCCGATTCAGGATATTCCTCTAGTGGAAAGGGTCTCTATCGGTAGGAGATTGAGCATTCCATTTTTGGCTTTCCCTTCTTGCCATTCTGTGAAGAGATACGGAATATGAGGTATGATTTGTTTATTATTTTGATTTATACAAGCCTTGGGTACTAAGGAGTACCATAAGCTCACTATCATTATTACCGAGGCCCCTTTTTTATTTTTATTTATTTATTTATTTTGTGTTAGCAACAACCGTTGTGCCTCAGATGATATGAATAGGGGTATTCAACGATCAATACAAACGAAGTCATATTTGCTAACTTTTTCCAAAAACCGACAGATCACGAACGGCTCCTATTTACGACTACCCAATATACAATAGCGCTGGAAGCTCTTGTGTATTTTGCTCTGGGTACCGCCGTACTTTTCGCACTTGATTTGCCTAGAGGAAACGAACCTTGACGATTTGTACGATGTAACCTAGACCACCATGAGCCATGACCGAACGGGCAGAATGACGAAATGGAAAAAAAAAAAAAAAAAAAAAAAAAAAAAAAAAATAAAAAAAAAAAAAAAAAAAGAAGAAAAAAAAGAAAAAAAAAAAAAAAACAACAATCACTGAAACAGAAAAACAAGACGTGACAAGGAGATCGAGAGCGAGGGACAAGGGACGA